>JAOTOM010001607.1:0-74159 GCA_034440615.1 Ashinkailepas kermadecensis | reverse complement strand
CTGGCCCGAGAAGCTGATCAGCTAGCTTACAAACCAGTTGAAGCACCTCTCCCAGAATATTGCTTAATACAACGAAGAATGGCTCTTAGGTGCTCCTGGGTTTTAGACATCGCGTGTAAAGAAAACATACGACCTTCAATATACCAGGAGGTGCTGAGTTGACATCAAAAGTAACTTCAAACTCCAAAGTAGAAATTCTAGCAACAGCCAGGGACAACGCTGATCTGAAGGTCCTCGAATCCCTACATATACGTAATCTACGGCGGCAACTAAACACGCAAACGACGTCTTGGTATATCACATAAAATTACATAAACATAAGGTATATATAGTATGTTTTACGCGTTATATTGGATATATGTTTATATATGTACGTGAGTGTATGCATTGATATGTATATGGACCATCGGCTCGGGCTTCCTCAGAGGATTCCTTCTTGACATAGTTTGTTTCTGGTTTGGAGTTTTTGTGAGTGTCTGCACCACTGAGGAAGCTTTTCTGCATTCCACTTGTCTTTTTGCACGCTTTTCTCCGGCGTGCTTTTTTTCAGTTTTTTTTAAAGCTTGGGCTTTTTTCATCACTCCTCACGATGGTCCCTGGCCGAAACGTTGAGTAATAAAGTATAACCTTTATCGTTACTTTTGATGTCAACTCAGCACCTCCTGGTATATTGAAGGTCGTATATTTTCTTTACACGCAATCTCCCAGAATAACCCGTAAGCACTGTGTTTTATTCGACTGCTGCGATCAGCTTGTTGAATTGCATGAAGATCAACGGGGAGGAGTGCACTTTATGGTGCACATCTACCGTTGCCATGTACTGTACGGTGCCAACGTCAGCAGGAGAGGGCCGCTGGACGGTGTTCCAGCGGTGTTCTGTCCCCAGCTCCAGTGGTGCCGGTGATCACGCGCTCGCTGGTGACCTGCCTGACTTGTGGCACCTGGCCTGAGGGCACACTGACCATCTTGGTTGTGTTGCTGTACCGGCTAACTCACCCCCATAGCCATCCATCTGCCAATACGGTGAACACCGGGCGTTCGTTTATTTGTTTCTTGGGTGTTTCACGACGCACTTTATGCACGATCACGGTTAATGGCGCCGCCCACACTGTTTCGCCGGTGGGCCGCGGGACAGGGAGATGTTCTGAGTGGTGCGGGTGTTGAACCCGGGACCTTTGGTACCCAGAGCTCAACACCTTAACCACTCGGCGATCCCCGCCCAGAACACCGGACGTAACACAATGCTATCCAACGACATCAGTGTTAACTTTTTTCTTTAACAAAATGCCCCACTATCAATGACCGAATACGGGAAAGATGTAGAGAAACAGCACCTCAGTGGACAAACAACGAACTGTACAAATGGCAGCGGCTGTAAACATACAGCCACCGACCAGTGACAATGTGACTGTGTGCGTGACCAGCTTCCAGGCATCGATGCAAAGTGTGACCAGCTTCCAGGGATGGAACGCTAGCGACGCTGACTTCGCCCAGTGACCCATGGTCAGCGAGGGGCCAGTCAGCCCCCGTCGACGCGCCACACACCGGACACAGAGCTAGTGTTGGCCACTGCCTACGCTGGCCAGCTCGCTCCGCCGACATGGTGGTCGCGGTCGGTGTGACCTGCTCCCGGGTCACTCAAGCTATTCAGACCGCCGCCGGCCTGGCGCTCGGGGCCTTCTGGCTGGCGCTGACCCGCGAGCAGTACGCCAGGTGGGTGCCTCAGTACCTCAGGTAGCATCTCTAGGAGGTTCAGCATCTCCCGTGCGTTCAGTACCTCGTGGGTGCGAGCAGTATACCTACTGCTCTGACGTGCGTCACCTACCTACTGACGTGCGTCAAGTGGATACAGCACGTCAGGTGTTATCTCAGGCCGGCACAGTATCTCCAGGGGGCTCAGTACCTCAGTGTGGTCCTGAGGTCCTGAGTACCTGAGGTCAGTGGGTGCGATACCTCAGGTAAGTACAGCGTCTTAAGTAGGCTCAACAACTTGGTCAATTAGTAAATTTGTAGAGCATACTGGCATCAGCTGCTTCGCACCCGGTAATTGGAAGGTTGATCTAAGTGAGCAGTCAGGCGTTGCCCAGCGATTGCCGTGCCACCTGGCACCGAAGCTGCCAACTAGCCGCGAGTGCTCAAAACACCCGCCCCACGAGGAGAAACTGAACTGCAATACCCGGCATTGAAAACTGGGGCTACGGCAGAGGTAAGCGCATAGTTCGATAGAGACTCCCCAGGCTCCCAAGATGCAACGGGAATAGTCTACCTGGAGTCGGTATTGAACTGACTGAAACTGAAAGGAAAATGATGAATGATGAAAATGCTACCGAAAAGTTGAATATGACAAATACCGACGATCAAGCTCTATTCAGCTTATCATGCATAGGAAACAATTGGTTTGCATGGAGTATTCAGTGCTATCACGGTCCATATTACCAAAGCCTCTGAATACTCCGCCGTGCCAGTTTTGGCCAGATTAACTGCTGGTTATAGCAGTTTATTTTTTTATTTTTTCGTGGGGTGACACCCGTCGCTCCTTTTCGTTCTTTTTCTTTTCTGGGTGACACCCGTCACCCCGCGCGGATTTATTCGTCGTCGTATTTCGTTGTCCGTTGTCTGTGTATCCTTCGTCTTCATTTAAATCGTATTAGGTAGGGTTTTTTCCCCCGCGATGGGGAAAAACGAAAAAAGGATACTGACCCCAGCTCGCCACCGGACTCCGACCCGGATTTTCCACCACTGACCACACCTGACGACCATCGCGCGACCCCGGACTCTGCACATAATACCACCATTGATGACCCGCGCCAGATAATTCCTTTGAACGACGCCATGGAAGCCCTTTGTTCCTCACCGACTCCCGCTCGTACCAAGACCTCGCCTCGCAATTCCGACCACACCATCACTCTCCACGCCACAGACCCATGCCCTAACCAGACCACACCATCCCAACAACCTGATCCCATCGAACCCTACCTCGACAGTGCTGGCTCTTTCATAGTAGTCAAGCCTGTCGAGGAATCCGTCTCCTTCCGCCGTATCAACGTTTTCTGGCCGACCAAACAACTCCTCGCCATATGCTCCTTAGCCAATCCTGACATCGAAGCCCCTGCCAACGGAACCCTTGTCATAAAAACCCAAACCCGAGCCCAGACCAAAGCCCTCCTCCGTACCACCACATTTTGTGGTAAATCCGTCACAGTTTCTCTCCACTCCAACCGCAACTCCACCAAGGGCACCGTCTTCGCGCCGGAGCTCCGCTTCATGTCCGAAGCGGATATTCAGGCGGAGCTCAGGCCGGAGGGGGTGACCCACGTCCACCGAATCACCTCCTTTAAAGACGGCCAGAAACGTGATACAAGCCTCCTTGTCCTCACATTCAACTCCACCACTCTTCCCAGGTCTCTCCTCGCCGGCTACATCCGATACCAAGTCCGAGTATTCATTCCCAATCCCCTCCGCTGTTTCAATTGTCAGCGTTTCGGGCATGGGAGTAAGACGTGTCGCCAAACCGCCCGATGCCCTAAGTGCGGAGAAACACCCCATCCTGGTTCCATCTGCTCCAAGCCTGCCCACTGCCTCAGCTGTAACACGTCCGATCACCTCACCACTTCCAACCTCTGCCCAGTCTGGCGACTGGAGAAAGAGGTTTGACCGGGGTATCCTACCCCCAGGCCCGGCGGTCTGTCGAGGCCACCTCCTCCTCCACCAAAACATACGCACACAGGGGTGTCGATTTTTGAAAAACATTGGGGGGGGGGGCGAAGTGCCAACGCACTAGACCCCCCCCCAAACAAAAACAAAAAACTCATCGGATTTAGCCCACTATATTTTCAGATCTCAGAAATTCTGATTTTTTATTCCACGATGTGTATGTTTATGTTTATTAAGCATCTTCACCAACGGGGAAAATCGTCCAATAACTGGTGAAGTCCCATAGTTGAAAGAGCAGTGTTCAGTACATGTCAACATAACAACTCTTGGTTGGTTATTGGTTCTACGACACGTCGACCGTTGTGTCATATAGCGTCGCCAATCTCTCACGCCGATTGGTCGCGGGCGAAGAGTAGCGACAGGTGAGACTCGAACTCACCAACATAACAACTCTGAGTAATAGCATGCGACTGCAGTGCCATATAGTGGGCTCGGATCTATCGTCACCGTCACCGCCACCGTCACTGTTACCCTCCTCCTCACTCCACACACCAACAAACACACACCGGCTTAAATAAAAATACTTCAGCGATCAGATGCAGGCTAAAACACACCGGCATTGATGAAGCATCAGAGCACAGCAGACCTGAACGGTGATGACGATGGGTGAAAGTATTTCCTTGGTGCCTAACGTTAGGGAGGGGAATTTTTCCCTTTAGTACGCCACTGCGGCTGCTCAACGTGTCTTTTTCCGCAGATTGCACGATCGAGAGTAGAAAGGCCCTTCGGATAATTTTCTTTCGGGACCCATTCTTAATTTTCCGGTGCTCTGGTCGATTCGATGGAGTCTCCTTGTAGTTTTTGTGGTGAAGTCTATTTTTATAAGCCCCCTGCAGGCTATTTTTGGAACCTGGTACGATTCTTCTGGCTCTCGGTGCGTTTTTTCCGGTGCCCAAACAGGTTTCTTTTCCGGCGTCCGACGACTTCTTATTTTGTGGATCTTTGACGCAATTTTTCCGTCCGCAAGGTGACATTCCGGGTATATATTGGTACTTGGGAAGCGAGCTGCAACTTGTGGGGCTCCGGCACGACGTTTTGGACCCAGTGAGATTTTCAAGAGAAGCGGCGTGAATTTTTTTTTGTCAAAGTGCGATTTTTGGGGGCCCCGTCGTCACTTGTTGGGATCCCTTGCGGTGGCTACGACAGGTTTTTGGGGGCCCAACACGTTTTGTGGGCTTTTGGAGCTATTGTTGAGATCCCAGATTGATTTTCCGTGTCCGGACTGTTTTTCATTTACCCGGCTTCATTTGTTGGGTGATCTCAACGAGACTTTTATAGCCCCGGTGGGACCTGTCAGGCCTCTGGCGTGATTTTCAGGGGCCCGGGTGATAATTCTTAGTATCCCAGTCTCGGCGTGATTTTCAGGAGGCCCCGGCCCGACCGTTTGTGGCCCCCGTCGTGATTTTCTTGAATCCCGGCACGACTTGTTTGCGGCCCCAACGTGATTTTCAGGGGCCCAGGTGCAAACTTTTGAGGCCCCAGCGTCATTATCGGGGCCCCTGCGCTACGTTTGGGGGCCCCCAATGTTATTTTTCTGAGCCCCGGTGCGATTTTTGGTGGACAGAGTGAAATTTGTAGGGAGCATAGCGCATTTTTTTCCTAAGCTCGGCGGATTCTTGGGGCCCCACAACCTATCAGGAGGGGGGGGGGGGTGAGGAAACTGCCCACAATTCCCCCTCCCCATTCGGTATGTCACTGTGCCATGCAATGATGCAACATAAGAATCCAGGAATAGTTCATCTGTTTCATCACTCACTGAATTTGCAAACATACTGATATATCAGTTAACAACAATGCAGGGAGCTATGTGATCAACATGGTCTGTGCCCTAAAGCCCAAATAACTAAGTAACAATGCAGGGAATCTGCTGCATAGCAGTTTGACCATAAATTAGCCATGATATATGGCATCATACTTCCCATGCTATTTAGAATAGTGATCTATATTTTGTGTACAAACATCAGGACATTATAAATGTTAATTAACGTTACACACATCAGTTCCTAACAAGTGTCAGCAATACATTTCCTTCATGTGCTTTAAACATGATTCAAGAAAGCACTGTCATCGATTTTAAACTTACAAAAAGAGTGGGCCGCCTGGCATCTTGAGTGCTATTTGAGTGAATTTGCTGTCTTGTTAGTCAACTGACCACTTATTGAGATATAAGTACTTTAACTTTGCCTGCTTCCATGATGAATATTTGTCATTTTCCAATACATCAGAAATCACCAGAATAACTTCTTGTCCACAAACCGGTGTATGCATTTCTATGAATTTCTCATATTTATTAACACAAATGATGTAGATCTGATCTGCAAATTTATAACTCAGAAAATGTTATGAGCACAGGATTCCATTCCTGAAAATATAGTACTTTCAACATGTTATTGTTCTTTGTGAAGCAATAAGTGCAATGCTCTCATGCAGCATGCGGATGGAGGTTCATCACGTGCACCAGGTAGCACAAAAAGAGATCTTATTGCAGTCTAAGGTAACCACAAAACAGGTTTTACACCCATTTTACATCCACGAATCATTCAAAGGAGCTAGGTTTTGCCTAGTTGCGTTAGGCTAGGCTTTTGTTGTAAGTTAGTAAATAAAAAAAGTCTTCAAAAACGGTTCAAGCTAGATTAGGTTATGTTAGACTTTTTAAGTTGAAAATGTCTGAGAACAAATTTTTTTTTTTTTGGGGGAAATTGGGCATAAAAATAATCATTTCTTGCATGGAAGTCTAGGCTAGGTTAGGTTAGGTTATGTTACATGTTTTTTTTATCTGAACATTATTTTTCATCCTATATTACTCAAATCCAAGCCCCCTTTTCCATGTTATTTTTCCTCACAATTGAAAAGTGTGCATCTGTAGAGGAAATGAGCGGTTGCATCATGTTCAGCACATTAACAAACACTGCATTAAAAAAAGAAATTCAAAGAAGTTAGAGAGTATCATGAGCTGAAAAATTACCCAAAAAGCCAGGTATTATCACAGTTTAGGGTAACCACAAGACAAGTTTTCCACACATTTTACATCCATGAAGCATACAAAGGGGTTAGGTTTGTCAGGTTAGGTTAGGCTTTTGTTGTAAATTATAAAAAAGAATCATTTGTTGGTAAATATTTTTTTGTAATTATTTTTCTACACAAAAATAATAAACGGTTCAGGCTAGCTTAGGTTGGGCTTTTTAAGTTGAAAATATTTGAGAAAAGGCCTCGAAAATTTAAATTAAAAACAATTAATTTCTTGTATGGGAAGTTGAACTATGTTAGGTAAGGTTATCATACATCTTGAACATTATTTGCATGCTATATTTCCTTACTCCACACCGTTTTTTTTGGTGTTATTTTTTACTCCCAATTGAAAGGCATGCATTTGCAGAAGAAAGGACATTAAATTTGTGCTTTTATGTGTTTTATTAATCTTTTTTATTTAAATTTCCAATGCAATGTTTATGAATGTCACTAAGCTGATGGCACTACTCAGTTTCTGTGCAAATGCTTGTGGTTGTGAGCAGGTTGTGAGCAAAATAACATTAAAAATGGGCTTGGAGTTAGTAACATAGCAATTAAAAGAAATACATTACAAATTCAACATAACTTAACGTAACCTAGCCTAACCTGACCTTGGAGAAAACAACTACAAAAACAAGATTGAAAAAATATATAGCAATTTATTTTCTTGAAATTTTGCAAATGAAAAAACCTAACCCATCTAATCTAACCAAAAATATTGTGCTTTAAGGTGGTAACTAGGCAAGTTATTACACATTTGCCTCCATAAAGCAAACAAATGGGCTATGTTTGGTGATGTTAGATTAGTCTAAGTGTTTAAGTTGGACATTTTTTGCAAAAATTGTTCCAAAATTTGAAAGAGATAGATCTTTTTTCTTTAAAAGCAGCTTATGTTAGATTAAGTTAAGTTGGGTTACATTTTTTAATTGTAAAAAAATACATTGCTTGAAATTTTTACAACTTGATGTTTTGGTTTTGTTTTTCTCCAAGGGGAGGTTAAGCTAGGTTAGGTTAGGTTATGTTGCATTTTTTTTATTTAACAAAAAAATACTTTACCCTATGTCACCCAATTCTAAGCTTTTTGTTGGTGTTATTTTGCTCACAGCCTGAAATGTAGGCATTTGTATAGAAAATGAGTGGTCCCATCATCTGAGTCACATTCATAAACATTGCATTGAAATGATACATTCCACGAATTCATAAAACACCTTAAAACACAAATTTACCAAAATGAGCAGTAACATCATGTTCATTACATTCCTAAACATTGCATGGAAAAAAAAATAATCAGAAATTACCTTAAGCTGTAAATTTACCAAAAGGTGTGCCAACCCCTGGACGGAAATGCAACACTAGGTGCCCCAATCCTGGGCAGAAAGGGCATTAAGAGCAGTGGAATGAAAATAGGAATAAAAGTAAACTAAAAACAGCTCTTCTTGAAGACAAACGTGGTAGTTATGTGATATTAATATGGAAACCCTGAGCACAAATCAGAAAAAAGCATGGACTGGACTTTTTCAAGCTTACCTGCCAACTTCTTCAACTACTGTTCCTTTGGGAATTAAATATCAGCAAGCTATTTATTCACTATTTAAAATCACACCAATCCGCAGATACATCAGAATGTGCGAAGTACAAAAACGAATCAGTACGACGTCACACGAGATTGGCCTCTGGATTAAACACTGCGCGCAATTGCACCACAAATGTCTTACCTCCGTCACATTTGTCACTGTAACCTCAAATTTAGACTTTAGGCGCTGGAATTTCTGTAACTGTAATTTTGTCTTTGGATGTTACGAGTTTGGATGTTCTGAGGAACGCCCATCACGATTTTTGACATTTAATACGCGCTAGTGTCTATCGATACAAATCGACACCCCTGCTTTGGAGAAAAAATAGAAACAAAAATTAAGCAATATATATTCTGAAAATTTTATAAATTGAACAACCGAACCCAACTTACCCGAACCTAATGTCAGCTGCTTTTGAAGGGAAATTTCCGATTTTATTTTATTTTTGAAAATGATTGAACAATTCTTCCAAGGTAAAGAACTAAACTAGCCTAACCTAGCCACATCGGTATTATTGTGCTTTAAGGTGGTAACAAGACAAGTTTCTACACACATTTGCCTCCATATAGCAAGCAAATGGGTTAGGTTTGGTTAAGTTAGGTTAGTTTAGGTTTTTCAAGTTGGAAAACTTTAAAAAAAAAATCCAAAAAAGTTTCCCCCAAAAAATGGAAATTATTTGGTAACCTTGCGGTCTAAGGTGTTCTTTTTTCCCTTAAAACAAAAAAAATACGCAGAATACCATGTTTATGAAGGTGACTAAGATGATTGGACCCACTTCTTTTCTGTGCTTACTTTTCAGGTTGTGAGCAAAATAATGCCAAAAAGGCTTTGAGTTCGGTAACATAGCATAAACATAAATGTTTTTTTTAATGCAACAAAACCTAACCTAGCCTACCCTAACCTATCTTTTGAGAACAAAAAATTAAACTAAATTAAAATGTCACTTAATTTATTTTCTGAAAGTTCTCAACCTTAAAAAAGAAACCTAACCGAGCCTAACCTAACCTAAGCTGATTTTGAAAAAAAAAAAAAAATTTTTGTGAACATGGTTGTAAATGTTTTCGGAAACTTTTGGGTATTATTGTGCTTTAAGATGGGAACAAGAGAAGTTGTATGGGCGCTGTATGACCAACGCAGTCAATGCGGCCGTAAACCCAAATAACCAACCAACCAACCAAGAAAGATGTAAGCTGTACTTCCACAGTGGAGGGAATTCCAGCTATTTTGTTTGTTTTTGCACACAATTTTACATTTTTTCAGCAAAAGGTGGAGAGCCAGTCCACTATCTAATCCAAATCTGTTTCTATTCAGTACAAAATGTGCTGGTTAATATCAATGTTTCTACTTAGCATGGGGTTTTTCATTTTTTCCCTTTAGCTTTCTTATCAGCATAAAATAGCATAGGTTATTGGGGGGGCCCAAATCAACATTGGGGGGCAAGATCAACATTGGTGGGGCCATAGCCCCCACAAAAGGATAGAAATCGACGCCCCTGCATACATGCATGATTTTGCACTTATCAAAATTTAATTTCATCTGCCATTTTTTGGACCACTTCACAAGCTCTTCTAAGTCTTTCTGTAGCATGTACCTAGGTGCCTAGGTACCAGGTAAATATCAAGCTGATAGTGTGATGAGTGGGCTGCTGAGGTTAATTATAGGTTGTATATCCACACTCTCAATGATAACTGATTGTTGTTCACGGGACTGGATTGTATGCAAGTTTGACAATGACAATTGGTTTTTGTGCACACCATTTTGAATTTTGTAGCAAAAGGTGGAGAGTCAGTCCACTATCTAACCCAAATCTGTTTTTTTCATTACAAAATGTGCTGGTTAACATCAACTACGTTTTCTATGTACCAAGCATGGTGTTTTCCTTCTTTTTTCCTTCAACTTTTTTATCAGCATAAAAATAGCATATGTTATTGGGGAGGCCCAAATTAACATTGGGGGGGCCAAGATCAACATTGGTGGGGCCCTGGCCCCCACAAAAGGATACAAATTGACGCCCCTGCCATCTAGACATTAGGGTGATGTCCCCATCATAGCCCCACCTTCAGCGCCTAAAATATCACGCAAACTATAACGTAAAATTCTCTTTACGTAAACGTCCACATGCCTGCACCTTGATCGCAACACCCGCTTTTATAGTCAGACATGTAACGTACTCGCTTCAAAGGTGGCGCAAATTACCTCTGTGGTCCGGTACGCCTAAAAAATCACTCGCCCCACCTATGTGCAGTGAAATTGAAACTTGCCTGCTGCTTCCAATTTCTGCAATATACGAATAAAAACCTATGACGTCATCAAGGTTTGAATGCGAACTTTGGTGTACCTTTTAAAATAATGGTATTTTTGCGGCGTTTAATAATGGTGTTTTTGCGGCGTACGAGACATTGGTCTTGTCAAGGCTATTTCTTGTATAGCATTGGTCTTGTATGACTGTAAGGTTTGCTTAAAAGTCATGTGAACCACAGCTTTCTTTTTTATTCTTTTAGGAATACCAATTATAATGCAGTGGCCATGCAGCCTCTTGCTGACTTTTCTGTCATGGTATCATAAGCTGGCAGATTTGCCCACACATGGCTCTCGTTTTTCCCCATATCAATATTTCATGCATGCATTGTCATTGGGCATGTAGGTAGGTACCTAGGTAAATATCAAGCTGATGGTGTGATAGGTGGGCTGCTGAAGATAATTATAGTTTGCATATTCACAATCTCAATGATGATTGTCATTGTTTTTCACTGGACAATGCAAGTTTGACAATGACTGGAAATTAAGAATGGATTTGTTTCCTGTTTAAGCTCATATGCATGTGGTTTTGCCATTGGTGGCATGTACAAACATCAGTATGACAATCCAATTGTTGTTTTGTGGCTTAACATTTTTAAAAAAGACAATCTGGTTTAAAATGCATCATCATCAAATCTTAACATTGTATGCTGTAAGTTTTCCTTCCACAGTGGAGGGAAATCTAGCTATTTTGTTTTTTTGCACATCATTTTGAATTGTGTAGCAAAAGTTGGATACTCAGTCCACTATCTAATCCAAATCTGTTCTTTTTCAGTAGAAAATGTGCTGGTTAACATCAATTAAGTTTGCTATGTACCTAACAGTGTTTTTCTTCTTTTTTTCCTTTAGCTTTTTATCAGCATAAAAACAGCATGGGTTATTGGGGGGGCCCAAATCAACATTGGGGGGGGGGGGCAAGATCAGCATTGGGGGGCCATGGCCCCCCAAAAGGATACAAATCGACGCCCCTGCACGCACAGGCGACCAGCATTTCTCCACCCAACCCTCGCGTAAACACCACTTCTACTTCGATGCAAACCGACATGATTCCTGGTCTAGCTCCACTAAAAAAACTTGCACCACTCACCACACCGACACAAAACACCTCGACTGCCAACACACAGACCACTCCGGCTTCCAACAAGCAGACCACTACAGGCAAACGGGACAGGCCTCGCAGTCATTCGGCTGCGGGGGAAACGCGCACCACTTCCGTAACCCGCCGACCGAGCCCGGTGCGACCGGCGCTGGCCGGCAACCACGTGACCCGACCAATTCAACCCAGCCGGCGGGCATCCCCCGCGGCAGTGGCCGACCGCCGTGAACCTTCCAAGGTTACTGATCGGCCGGACGGATCGGGCGGGTCGACTTCGACCGCCCGCACCCACCACACATGCCCGACAGAATTGAAATCTTGGTTGCGCCATGCACCGAAAGGTGCCGAGAAACATTAATTTTTCTGATGTCGGTTTTTACAGTGGAATTGCCGGAGTTTAATATCGAAATGGGCAGAAATGAAAGCATTCTTTAGTTTACTCACTCCCATTCTCATCGCACTTCAGGAAACCTGGTTTTTACCCACCGATCCATATAATTTCAATATCTGTAATTACTCGCCGTACCGCCACGACGAGGTACGTCAAACACACCGCAGTGGCGGTACCTCACTTTGCATAAACAATGATTACACACATACACAAATTACACTTAATACACAATTGCAAGCCGTAGCTTGTACATTGCGTTTACATGGCAGAAATATAGATGTGTGTTCCATCTATATTCCACCACACACCGACAACACAAATATTTTGACACATTTAGAAAACCTTATAGCACATTTCAAGAACTCTTTCATACTACTCGGAGACTTTAACGCACATAGTCCAGCCTGGGATCAAACACGTACACATAGAGACACTCGCGGCCACATCATTGAACAATTTTTAGACCGACATAATTTAGTATTACTTAACACAGAAAAAGCAACATTTTTTCACCTGAGACACAACACGAAAACAGCTATTGATTTATCAATATGCTCTCCGACCCTGGCCAACGATTTTGACTGGACCATTGATACCGACATTCATGACAGCGACCATTACACGATCAAATTAACACCCACTTTTTCAACGGCGACTGACACCACACCTAGTTTTACTCCCCGCTGGAAAATTTCAAAAGCCGATTGGACAACATTTCAGGAACTTTCTTATATGCAATACAACCCCAACATTTCTCCCGTCGAAAACATCAACTCAATTACAAATACACTTTTCGAGGCAGCTTCCACGACTATTCCACTTACAAAACCATTCACAAGAAGGAAACCAGTACCTTGGTGGTGTCAACAAATTTCAAAAGCCATTGCGATAAGAAAAAGAGCATTTATAAATTATGTACGACATCCCGATCACGAAAATTTATACATCCGTAACCGCGAACGTGCGAGGACACGCCGCATCATTCTCGATGCCAAGCGCCGTTCATGGGCCATATATTTACAACAGTTAACTTTTCGAACACCTTTAAGTAAAATATGGCAAGTAATTCGACGCTTGTCCGGACGCTCCCCATTTCAATCTCTACCGGCCCTCAAAATCCACAATATCACCATTACAGACCCACAAACCATAGTAAATACCATAGCTGATACCATAGCCCATAATAGCTCCGATGAGAATTACAGACCTAATTTCTTACAAAATGCACAACAAACTTTTCACACCAATCTCGACCTCTTCGATTCCGACAATACAGAGTACTACAATTATTATTTTCATCTTTCTGAACTGGAGAATGCCATTTCCTCCGCCGGTAGCACTTCAGTAGGGCCTGACAACTACATTATTCCTTCTTTCGATATCTGTCTGACCACACCAAACAATGCATCCTAGACACATTTAATTCATTATGGTCAAATCATATCTTTCCTGAAGCATGGAAAAAAGTTATCATCATCCCCATTCCAAAACCCGGCAAAGACCATAGTAACACAAGTAATTTTCGACCCATTGCACTCACCAGTTGTTTAGGAAAACTTTTTGGACGAATAGTTATTGAAAGACTGACCTGGCACCTGGAAACAAATTTACTTCTATCACCATTTCAATGTGCTTTTCGGCGAGGATGCAGTACAATAGATCACCTTATTCGGCTAGAAACAGACATCCGCCAAGGCTACAAAAACATGAACACACAGTCGCAGTATTTGTAGACATCAGCAAAGCTTACGATATGGTTTTCAAACCCGCATTACTTCTCAAACTTCAGCAAATCGGTATAAAAGGACATTTAGCTCATTATTTAGTAGGTTTTTATCTGGTACACGCCCATTCCACATCAAGTGCCGGTCAGCCATCCCCGATCCACATATTCTTCAAAATTGACTAGCACAGGGAAGCTGCATTTCACCAGTTTTATTCAACCTCATCATTGACGATCTTTTCACCGACATGCTTATTAATGTATCATACTCTTTGTTTGCCGATGACAGCGCGATTTAGTGTTCCGGGAGAAATTACGAGCATTGTTTATTTCACCTACAAAACGCACTAGACAAAATACATCAATGGTCCCTCAAGTATGGTTTCATTTTTTCGGCCCCAAAATCTGCAACACTGATATTATTTAGTAAATCAACACCTTGCCCAAACCCAGATACACCACTTCACCTCGGAAACAATGATATACCTTTTGTAACTTCGTTTAAATTTCTTGGTATTATTTTTGACCGTAGGATTTTAATGCATAAACACATCAAACACATCCAGAACAAATGTTTTCACCGACTGAATATATTTCGATGAATCACTTCTTCATCACTTGGAGCCGACCGTCATACACTTCTAAAACTTTACAAATCTTTAGTTCTACCCATAATTTAATATGGATCCGTAGTATATACCGGTGCTAGCACATCCTCATTACACATATTAGACACCATTCACAATAAATTTATCCGTATCGCACTCGGTGCAATGACAACTTCACCCACTATTTCTTTACAAGCAGAATCGGGAATTCCCCCACTAGCTCTCCGTAGAATGCAGCAAACACCTAGGTACGCCTCCAAAATTCAATTTCACGCAAACCACCCCACACACGCGTCATTACACATTCTCCCAAATTTACATCATCATTATTTAGGTCCAGCGGAAAAACGAACTGGTCTCACTATAGCTTCTCGGATAAAAACATTCTCTGAACAACTGCATTTCACTATTCCACCCATTACTTCTCTTTCTCCACCGACTACACCACCATGACAGATAGTCGAACGACACATTTTATATCTCATAAAGTCATAAAGTCATAAAGTGTTAAGGCTTAATAAGAGCCACAGGGACCCATCTGGGTTAAGCCTATCTAGAAAGGGTACTAGAAATGTACATATTCTCGCCCCAATCAATCCCTTATCCCAAGTTCCTAGGAAGCTACATATCCCAGCCTATCTAGCATCATCCACTTGCTATTGCATAACACCCTCAACAATTGCAAGCTCCTCCCATCATACCCATTGTGCTACCATAACCCCTGCTTAAAGGGTCTGTGCCATGCACACTTAACATAAATCTCACCCCATCCATCCACATTAGAACTCAAAAACAAGATTTTCCTGTCTAAAAAATTTGTCCACCCTACTTTTAAATACATTCAATGAGGAACTCCCCACAACATCAGCAGGCAGCCCATTCCACTGATCAACAACCCTTTGACTGAAGACCTGTTGTCGCTTAACTGTCCTACACCTCAACTTGTCTAACCTGAATTGGTGACCCCTGTGTGATACTTTAAACTGAAGAGCACCATTTAAATTGACCTGATCTAGTCCTTTAACAATTTTGTACATTTCAATCATGTCCCCCTTAATCTCCTATACTTAAGTGAGTACATATCTAATGCCACAAGCCTTTCTCCATATTCTAAGCTACCTATTCCACTGATGAGTTTTGTTGCTTTGCGTTGCACTCTTTCTAACTTGTCTATATCTTTTTCTAGGTAGGGGCTCCAAGCTTGCACAGAATATTCCAAGTGGGGTCGCACATATGCTAAGTACAGTTTTTTCATGACTTCCTTGCTCTTATATGTCACACTTCTATTAATGAGTCCCAGCATTCTGAGTGCCCTGTTCCTCGCTGAGCTACATTGTTTCTCTGCTTTAAGGTCTTTTGAAACCAACACACCTAAGTCCCTTTCCTCTTCAATAACATCCAGTTCCCTCCCTCCCATTGTATATCTGAAAGTCTCACCTCCAGACCCCAGATGCATAACTTTACACTTGTCATAGTTGAATGACATCTGCCATTGATCAGCCCACTTTGTTAAGTCCTCCAAGTCTAGTTGAATATTACTAGATTGATCACAACTGTTTGCCACTCCTACCAGCTTGATGTCATCAGCAAATTTGAACACTCTATTCCTCAGCCCTACCTCAATGTTATTCACAAAGATGATAAAGAGAAGTGGCCCTAGAACAGAGCCCTGTGGTACTCCACTCAGAACATCCTTCCAATCAGATTTACATCCATTTAACATTACCCTTTGCTTCCTTCCCCTCAACCATGCTTCAATCCAACCTAGAACTTTTCCAACAATCCCATGTTGCTGTAGTTGATGAATTAGCCTCCTCTGTGGAACTTTATCACAAGCTTTGCTAAAGTCCAAGTATACAACATCCATCCTGCTTTGATTGTCTACTTCTTTAGTAACATACTCCATGAACTCCAAAAGGTTAGTTAAACAAGACCTTCGAGATCGAAATCCATGTTGAGTATCCCTTAAAAGATTGTGCCTATCAAGATGAATCTGAACATTCTGTTTAACCAGATTTTCTAGTACCTTGCAAACTATTGAGGTCAAACTGACTGGCCTGTAGTTCCCTACACACTTCCTACTTCCCTTTTTGAAAATTGGAACTACATTTGCATTTCTCCAATCTTCAGGCACTTCAGAGTATTCCATAGACCGCCTGAAAAGTATACCTAGAGGAACTGCTAAAGCTTTAGCACACTCTACTAAGACCCTAGCATATATATCATCCGGTCCAGAAGCTTTATTAGGTTTTATATTCTGCAACTGCTTTTCTACAGCTTCTGTAGTTATTGTAAGATACTCCAACCTATCACCTGTCATGGCATGTGATTCAGTTGTTTCTATTCTACCAGAATTCTCTTTAGTAAAGACTGATGAGAATTGCTTGCTTAAGGATTCCACAATATCACAATCATCAACCACTAATTCCCCATCTATCTCCAGTGGTCCTACACCACACTTTTTAGCCTTAAATTTGTAGAAACTAAAGAATCTCTTAGCATTACCTGCTGAACATTCCCGAGCTAATTTGATTTCAGCCAGTCTTTTAGATGCCCTAACACACCTCCTAACTTTATTTCTAGCTATTTGATATGATTTGAGGTTTACCTCAGAGTTAGCATATTTTAGTTTCTTGAATGCCTGCTTCTTTGACTCCAGTAAATGCTTTACTTCCCTGGTCAGCCATGAAGGGTGCTTAACCCTGGTTAATCTAATTTGCCTATTGGGAATGAACCTATCCTGACCTTGAAATAGTTTATATTTTATCATTCTCCACATTTCATAAGCATCTAAGCCTTTCAATAAGTCTTCCCAATGAATTTCATTCAGGAAGATCCTGAACTCATTGTAATTCCCTTTAGCAAAATTTGGAATCAATGTCTTATTGGTTCCTACATTTCCAACATACAATGAGAAGCGTATAATGTTGTGATCACTATTACCCAAAGTCTCTCCTATGTTCACATTTTGTACAAAATTTTCCTCATTAGTAAGCACAAGATCTAACATTTCATTCTCCCTTGTAGGTTCATGTATCATTTGAAAAAAGAAATTCTCCTCAAAACAATCCATGAAGCTTCTTCCTGATTTGCTTAGACCTATAGTTTTGCTTCCCAATCCTGTTATGTTGAAATCCCCCAGCAAACAGTTCTCTCCTGTACTCTCCTACTTATCTCTTCCTGCATCAACCTGTCCGTGTTTTCATTCTGGTCTGGAGGTCTATAGAAGGCCCCAACCCTAAATTTTGTTCCATTTTTGAGAATTATATCTAACCACAAGGATTCTACACCTTCATTATGTACACTATCTTCTATGGAATGACATTTCATTACTTGTCTGACATACAACAGTATACCTCCTCCTATCCTTGCCTGCCTTTGATAAGCATGCATGTTGTAGCCTGTCAATTCAAATTGTCACCACCACTCCAAAATCACAACTTTGCCCAGAATATATCAAACAAAAATTTCACCGAATTCGGTCTCGCTATTACCATGTTCCATTTGTTTTTACAGACGGATCGAAAGATGCCAACCTTACAGGAAATGCCGTAGTTTCCGGAACATACAAAAAACAACATCGATTACCAGACGGAACATCAATTTTCATCGCTGAATTACATGCTATCCTCATTGCCCTCCGTTATATTCGCAACCGTTTTCTCTGTCGCCCCATGCGCAGCGTCATCATTTGTTCGGACTCCAAATCTGTTTTACAATCTCTTTCGTCACTTTCTTTTTCACATCATTGCCATATTTATATTTATGAATCACTACAAACACTACATCTGATGGGCGTGAAGGTCCGTTTCCTGTGGGTGCCCAGTCACTGCGGCATCCCAGGAAACGAGGAAGCAGATCATCTCGCAAAAGAATCATTACAAATACCACATATCACAGAAATTCCACCACATTTTGACGCCATCAAATCAACAATACGACAGAAAATTCGGTATTTTTGGAACGAAACCTGGACACAAAACACAAACCATACACAATTACGGAACATTAAGCCAGTCGTCGATATACGGACACCATCATTTCACATCAACCGCCACGAAGAGAAAGTCCTATCGCGCATCCGCATAGGACATACTTACCTCACACATTGATTTATTTATTCTGCTTCACCTCGGCCTTCATGCCCATCATGTAACACTCATATTACAGTCACACATATATTACTACACTGCCCGCAATACCATGGCCCTAGAAAACAACTTATCGATTACTGCCACACACACAACATTCCGTTCCCTTTGCCCTCATTGTTGGGGGACGACCACCCATCTCTTATCAAGCTACTTTTCTTTTTTCTACGATAAACCAAATTGTTCCCGGAATTATAGGCTGATTTTTGCGATTTAATAACTTATTCTTTTTTCAACGGCGCGAAATGGCCTGAGGAGGCCGAAGCGCCTTATCAAACAAAACTGAAACTGAAATTCAGTGCTATCACGGTCCATATTATCAGAGCCTGCTGAATACTCCGCCGTGCCAGTTTTGGCCAGACTGACTGCTGGTTATTGCAGTTTATTTTTCATTTTCGCGGAGTGACACCCGTCGCTCTTTTCGCTTTTTCTTTCGAGGGGTGACACCCGTCACCCCACTCGTTTTTCATCTTCATCGTACTTCCGTTCCCTTTGTTCCTGTGCTTTCTTCATATTTATTTAAGCCGCATTAGGTAGGGTTTTTCCCCGCGATGGGGAAAAAACGCAAAAAGGATACCGACCCCAGTTCGCCACCGGATTCCGAGACGGAATTTCCACCACTCGCTACACCTGATGACCATCGCGCGACCCCGGACTCTGCACATGATGTCCCACCTCTCGATACCACCGTTGATGACTAGCGCCGGACAATTCCTTTGGACAACGCCATGGAAGCCCTTTGTTCCTCACCGACCCCTGTTCATACCAAGACCTCGCCTCGCAATTCCGACCAGACCATCACTCTCCACGCCACAGACCCACTCCCTAACCAGACCACGCCATCCCAACCTGATCCCATCGAACCCTACCTCGACAGTGCTGGCTTTTTCATAGTAGTCAAGCGTTGTCGACGAATCCGTTTCTTTCCGCCGTATTCACGTTTTCTGGCCGACCAAACAGCTCCTCTCCATCTGCTCCTTAGCCAATCCTAATATCGAAGCCCCTGCCAACGGAACCCTGGTCATCAAAACCCAAACCCGAGCCCAGACGAAAGCCCTCCTTCGTACCACCACATTTTGTGGTAAATACGTCACTATATCACTCCACTCCAACCGCAACTCCACCAAGGGCACCGTCTTCGCGCCGGAGCTCCGCTTCATGTCCTAAGCGGATATCCAGGCGGAGCTCAGGCCGGAGGGGGTGACCCACGTCCACCGAATCACCTCCTTTAGTTAGTTATTTGGGTTTAAAGGGCGCATCGACTGCAATGGTCATATAGCGCCCAGAATCACCTCCTTTAAAGACAGCCAAAAACGGGATACAATCCTCCTTGTCCTCACCTTCAACTCTACCACTCTTCCCAAGATCCTCCTCGTCGGCTACATCCGATACCAAGTCCGCGTCTTTATTCCTAATCCTCTCCGCTGTTTTAATTGCCAGCGCTTCGGCCATGGCAGTAAGACATGTTGCCAACCAGCCCGCTGCCCGCAATGCGGTGAACCACCTCATCCCGAATCCACCTGCTCCAAACTTGCCCACTGCCTCAGCTGCAACACATCCGGCTACCTCACCACTTCCAATCTCTGTTCAGTCTGGCGACGGGAAAAGGAGGTTTGCGCCGTCAAGGCCACGACCGGAGTCTCCTACCCGCGGGCCCGACGGACCGTCGAAGCCACCTCCCCGACCACCAAAACTTACGCCCAGGCGGCCACCATTGCTCCATCTACACCTCGGGTCAAAACAAATTCCACGTCCACACAAACAGAACTTATACCAGGCTTGACACCACTCACCAAACTAAAACCAATCACCACCACGACACAAACAACTCCGGTTCCAAATACACAGACCACTCCAGCTCCTAACAAGCGGACCACTCCAGGGAGGAGTGACAGGCCTCGCAGTCATTCGGCTGCGGGACCGAATTCTCGTTCCCCGTCAGCGGGCCGCCGATCGAGCCCTGCGCGTCCAGCGCCGGCCGGCGCCCACGTGACCAGACCTACTTCCAGCCGGCGGGCATCGCCCGCGGCAGTAACCGGCCGCCGTGAACCGGCCGCCAAGGTCACCGGTTGGCCGGACGGCCATGGCGGGTCGACCGCCGCCGCCCGCACCCAACCCACGTGTCCACCGGAACTACACTCCTGGCTCCGGCATGCACCAAAAGGTGCTGACAAACATTAATAATTTGTATCCCAATGTCTACACTTGTATAATGGAATTGCCATAGTTTATTATCCAAATGGCCCGAAATGAAAGCCTTTTTCAGTATTCTCACACCTATTCTCATAGCACTCCAAGAAACATGGTTTTTACCTAATGATACATACAACTTTAACCTTTCCAATTATTCACTGTATCGTCACGACGAAGTCCGTGGATCATATCGAAGTGGTGGTACAGCACTTTACATATACAATGATTTCACACATACACAAATTACACTTAATACACACTACAAGCCGTAGCTTGTACATTACGTTTACATGGTAGAAATATATATGTGTGTTCCATCTATATACCACCACACACCGACAACACAAATACTTTGACACATTTAGAAAATCTTATAGCACATTTCAAGAACCCTTTCATATTACTCGGAGACTTTAATGCACACAGTCCAGCCTGGGATCAAGCACGAACACAAGGAGACACTCGCGGCCACATCACTGCACACATTTTAGACCGGCATAATTTAGTAATACTCAACACCGGAGAACCAACCTTTTTCACCTTGGACATAATACAGCAACAGCCATTGATTTATATATTTGTTCCCCCACCCTGGCAAACGACTTTGATTGGACCATAGAAACTGACATCCACGACAGCGACCACTACCCCATCAAGTTAACACCCACTTTTTCAACGGGGACTGACACCACACCCAATTTTATTCCCGCTGGAAAATTTCAAAAGTCGATTGGACAACATTTCAGGAACTTTCTTGTATGCAATACAACCCCAACATTTCTCCCGTCGAAAACATCAACTCAATTACAAATACACTTTTCGAGGCAGCTTCCACGACTATTCCACTTACAAAACCATTCACAAAAAGGAAACCAGTACCTTGGTGGTGTCAAGAAATTTCCAAAGCCATTGCGATAAGATAAAGAGCATTTAGAAATTATTTACGACATCCCGATCAAGAAAATGTATACATCCGTAACCGCGAACGAGCGAGGACCTGCCGCATCATTCGTGATGCCAAGCGCCGTTCATGGGCCATATATTTATAGCAGCTGACTTTTCGAACACCTTTTGAGTAAAATATGACAATTAATCCGACGCTTGTCCGGACGCTCCCAATTTAAATATCTCCCGGCCCTCAAAATCCACAATCTCACCATTACAGACCCACAAACCATAGTAAATACCATAGCTGATACCATAGCCTATAATAGCTCCGATGTAAATTACCGACCTAAGTTCATACCAAATGCGCAACACACTTTTCACACCAATCTCAAACTCTTCCAATCCGACAATACCGAGGACTACAATGCTTCTTTTCAACTTTTCTAACTGCAGAATGCCATTTCCTCCGCTGGTAACACTTCAGTAGGCCAATTGCCAATTTTCGGCCAATTGCCCTTACCAGTTGCTTGGGGAATCTTCTTGAAATAATGATTAGCAAAAGACTGACCTGGCACCTGGACACAAATTCTCATTTATCTCCATTCCAATGTGGTTTTCGTCATGGACGCAGCCCAGCAGATCATCTCATCAGATTAGAAACGTACATCCGCCTTGTTTACAAAAAGCACGAACCCACAGTGGCAGTATTTTTTAGACATTAACAAAGCTTATGATATGGTCTACAAACCCGCATTACTTTTCAAAATTCATCAACTAGGTTTCAAAGGAAACTTAGCTCATTATTTAACATATTTGCTATCTGGTAGCCGTTCTTTCCACCTCAGATGACGATCATCAATCTCCACTCAGCATATAATGCACAACGGACTGCCACAGGGAGGCTGCATATCACCAGTTTTATTTAACATCATCATTAATGACCTTTTCGCTGACATGCCTGCAAATGTATCATTTTCTCTTTTCGCGGACGATAGTGCAATTTGGTGCTCAGACAAAAATTACGAAAATTGTTTGATTCGGCTTCAAAACGCCCTTGACAAAGTACATCAATGGTCCATCAAGTACGGTTTCAATTTTTCGGCCCCCAAATCTGCAACCATGATTTTTAGCAAATGCACTCCCTGCCCAAACCCAGATACACAGCTTCACCTTGGACAAAATGACATACCTTTTGTACATTCATTTAAAGTTCTTGGTGTTATCTTTGATTGTAGGCTTTCCATGCATCAACATATGAAACACATCCAGAACAAATGCTTTCGCCGACTAAATTAATTTCGCTGCATTACTTCCACCCCTTTAGGAGCCGATCGTCACACTCTTTTGCAACTATATAAATCCTTAGTACTCCCCATCATTGAATATGGCTCAGTAGTTTATGCTGGTGCCAGTCCATCCTCCTTGCACATTTTATATACAATTCAAAATAAATTTCTCCGTATCGCACTTGGTGCAATAACCACTTCACCCATCATCTCTTTAGAAACCGAATCTGGAATTCCTCCTTTAGCTCTCCGCCGAATGCAACACACACTTAGATACGCCTCCAAAATTCAGTTTCATACAAACCACCCGACACACACATTGCAAATTCTCACAAATTTACATCATCATTATTTAGGTCCAGCCGAAAAGCGAACTAGACTCACTATAGCCTCTCGGGTAAAAACATCTTCCGAACAACTGCACTTCACTATTCCACCCATTACTTCTCTTTCTCCACCAACTACACCACCGTGGCAGATAGCCGAACGACACATTTTCTATCTCACCACGACTCCAAAATCACAGCTTTGTCCGGAATACATCAAACAAAAATTCCACCAAATTCGGTCTCAATCTTACCATGTTCCTTTTGTTTTTACAGACGGTTCGAAAGATGCTAGCCTTACAGGAAATGCCGTAGTTTCTGGAACATACAAAAAACAACATCGATTACCAAACGGAACATTAATTTTCATCGCTGAATTACATGCCATCCTCATTGCCCTCCGTTATATTCGCAACCGTTTTCTCTGTCACCCCATGCGCAGCGTCATCATTTGTTCCGACTCCAAATCTGTTTTACAATCTCTTTCGTCACTTTCTTTTTCACATCATTGCCATATTTATATTTATGAATCACTACAAGCACTTCATCTGATGGGCGTGAAGGTCCGTTTCCTGTGGGTGCCCAGTCACTGCGGTATCCCAGGAAGCGAGGAAGCAGATCATCTCGCAAAACAATCATTACAATTACCACACATCACAGAAATTCAACCACATTTTGACGCCATTAAATCAACAGTACGACAGAACATTCGGCATTTTTGGAACCAAACCTGGACACAAAGTACAAACCATACGGAACTACGGAGCATTAAACCGGTCATCGATATTCTGACGCTATCATTTCTAATCAACCGCCACGAAGAAGAAGTCCTATCGCGCATCCGCATAGGACACTTACCTCACACATATATTTATCTATTCTGCTTCACCTCGGCCTTCATGCCCATCATGTAACACTCATATTACAGTCCCACATATATTACTACACTGCCCGCAATACCATGGCCCTAGAAAACAACTTATCGATTACTGCCACACACACAACATTCCATTCTCTTTGCCTTCATTGTTGGGGGACGATCAACCATTTCTCATCAAGCTACTTTTCTTTTTTCTACGAGAAACCAAACTGTTCCAGGAATTATAGACTGACATTTGCGATTCAATGCCTTATTAATTTGATATAAACGGCGCGAAATGGCCTGAGTAGACCGAAGCGCCTAATCCAACAAAACAGAAACAATTGGTGTTCTAAATGTTCGTACACAATGATACATATAATTTATGTCTTTTATGTCAAGATTTTATATATATATATATATATATATATATATATATATATATATATATATATATATAGATCCGACCGCCCTCCAGCTTCGCCGTACCTGACCTACTGACCTGTAGGTCAGGTCAGTTTGTGACCTGTCGTTTACAATTTTAGATACCGCTCAGAGCCGGTTGTGACCTCGATGGAATACGAGCCGTACGATCAGCCCAGCCTGACTGTGTGCCCGCAGTACCGGGTCAACCTAACCAAAGTCCTGCAACTACAGGTGAGGGGTCACTACGTCATTTTAACAGTTCTCAGATAGCGTGTGTGCTGTCTGTCAACAAGGTATCGGAAGTGTAAAATTGATTGGTTGATACTAAACAGTTTAAAAAGGATACTAAGCACTCATTGTTTTATTGGCACCACGCTTCAAGGGAATCCTCTCTCTTTCTCAGGTACCGCGGATTAAACACATCCCATATTACAATGCGGTTGGAGCAGTGATTGAAATGAAGGACGAAATTGGTCCAAAATCAAGTTTGTCAAAGGCGGGAGGATTCCCTCGAAACGTGTTGTCAATGTGAAAGCATGCGAAGCTTCCTGTTTTTATTAAGCTGTTGAGTATTCGTCCTTGCCGAAGCTATGAGATGGACTCATAAATTGCATTCTTCATTAAGCGATAGGTTGATGATTGAGACTTTCGTGTGCAAGAGCCATATCAGTATAGGAACCGAAATTATTCGTGCTTTCCTAAGCCTGCTACATTTGCACGACATAAGCAAGCTTTTTCCAGCTACATTGTATGACATCAGTTAGCTTTGTCCAGCTACATTGCACCACATCAGCTAGCTTTGTCCGGCTACATTGCACCACATCAGCTAGCTCTACCCGCCTTCTCTGAGCACTTCCCTCATTCGTGAGCGCGCAGTCAATGTAATACCCAGTCCGAGAACATAGTTGTTATTTTTATATATATATATATATATATATATATATATATATATATATATATATATGTATATATATATACATGTTAACTATAACATGTTACAACTATCTCAAAATGTTATTATATCTATAGCATTTAATGGTACCATTTCGTACCCTTTAATTGCCTCAGTCCGTGACCACCGAATGTGTCCTCATCTGATCATTCCGAGCTCACAAACAGTGTCAGGTGCGAGCTTACCGCGGGCGCAACGTGCAGTGATGAAATAAATGCTGTTATTTACTGGTTCCAAAGCATTGTTTCGCTTGCTTATTTGGATGAGTACAGCAACAAGGGCATGACTAATTAAACATGCAACATTTAAAATGGTTTTTACAAGTTAGAAGAGCGAAGTCGAACGAATATTATGGATTAGAATAATGAAGGTTTCACACATTGCGCATCTGCAGACCATGAAGGTGACGAATGTTTTGAAAACGTATCGTGTGCGGAAATCGAAGTACTCTAAAATTCATGATCGGTTTTACATGGTGGTTCTAATTACAGGGTCGTTCTAAATATTGTATTTCCATTTCCATTATGATGCATATGATTTCATTCCCTTCGTTTGATGATTTGTTAATTGGTCTTTAGGGCGCTTCGACTAGTCTTTGATAATTCGCGCCAACTCAATCTCGCTTCAAGGCAGAATACAGTACGAAATGTGTTCCACCTACGGTACTTGTAATCGGACTTACGACTGCGCAGTAGAGCGAGCACGTGAACACGGGGTCGGCGCTAGGACACCACTTGAAGATATATTTTTGTTTTGCGTAATCATGAGCTGTTCTATAAATAATCCTTGGCTCTGCCACGCTCATGCTTCATGGCGTCCGATGCAGAAGTCGCTGCGTGAAACGCTAGATTACTTTACAGTGAAACCTAAGCAAGGCTGAAGTAACGGTGTGAAGAAAGAAGAACGTTTGTTTGTTTCACGACGCGCGCCGCCTGTTTGCTATGTCGCTTCGCCACTCTGGCACGTCGCATGGTCACGACGGAGCGGGAAGTGGACACAGTCAGCGAGCACGGAAACACACTGCACCCCCGCCCTTGTTGTACAAGTTACAACATTCCTTGTGTAGTTTGTTTCCTTGTGTAATTTCCTTGTGTAACTTGTTGCACAAGTTAGCCAAGTTACCCTCCCCCCTCCCCGAATATGAAGCAGCACGACATTACGACAACACACAGACCCTCGATTACGAGACGGACAAATTGGTTAAGTTACCCCCCCCCCATCCCCACACACACACACGAAGAAATACATGCAAGCAACGAAATCGAAGAAAGTGAAGAAGCAGGAGTACGCCGCACTCAAGAGCCGCGTGTGTTAAACGTCGTGCTGAGTTATCTAAAAATATACTTAATTACTTGGTTGCATGCGAATAATTTGAGTACCGCGCCGCTGGTCGGTATGCACGTGACGCAACACAGTCTTCCGATCCTGATTCTGATCCAGCTTGTAACTTCTGCACTCTTCTCCAGCTTCCTTTTTTACCGAAGTAAAAAATTGTCGTTTCACCCCGCAGAACCACGTGCAGCCGGTGCGTCTGACCGGCTTCTGGCGCCACTACAACACCAGCTTCGGCGGCGCCGACAGCTACGTGGTCGACTACCTCGGCCTGCCCGCGTCGCGGCTGCTCTTCCTCTGCAACGGCTTCGACTGCCTGCCGCGCGCCACCAACGTGGTGGCCGGCCGGCCGGCGCGCCACGAGCACTACGGCCCCGTGCACGTGACGGCCGCCGGCACGTGGCGGCCGTACGTCACGCGTGACGGCCTGTGTCACACGTACCAGCCGCACGCCGGCCGGTCGCAGCGCTACAGCAAGTACGACCGCAACTGGGGGCCCGAGCTGGTGTTCTACAGACTGCGCGAGGACTTCGTGCTCGACTCCCAGTACTCGCTGCTGGTGGGTGGCGGCCGGGGATGTGGTTATGGATGGAGTGTGGATGTGGTCGGGGATGGAGTTGTGGGGTTGTGGAGTCGTGGGGTTGTGGGGTTGTGGAGTTGTGGGGTTGTGGATTTGTGGGGTTGTGGAATTGTTGGGTTGTGGAGTTGTGGGGTTGTGGGGTTGCGGAGTTGTGGAATTATGGAGTTGTGGAGTTGTGGAGCTGTGGAATTGTAGGGTTGTGGAGTTGTAGAGTTGTGATGTTGTGGAGGTGTGGAGTTGTGGAACTGTGGAGTTGTGGAGTTGTGGAGTTGTGGATTTGTGTCACACCACACGCTCCATGAAGTGGTGTCACATTTGTCTTGTTTTGTCTTTGACTTCTCGCATGCTACGGTGTGGTGTCGCATGCCACGGTGTGTAGTATCGCACACTACGGTGTGTAGTATCGCACACTACGGTGTGTAGTGTCAAGAGTCCGGCAGAAAGGAGGGCGATCGGCGTGCTGGTACACTTTGCAGTTAAGTGATCAACCTGTGGCTGAAAAGTGAGGCGAGTGTCGAAGGTCTTCCGTATAGGTTTTCTACCCCTCGGATTTCATCTGCTGTCAGTCAGTAATCACCAAGTGGTGTCTTCTGTCTTCGCTTTGTTTTCTGTAGTGTTCTGTACATTTCATTCCAGTGTTCATGCATTGGCCAGTGGAGCTTATGTGCGATTTTGAAACTATCATTTCCCATTTCTTGCCATATTTGTATACTTCGATGTGGGCTACCTTGATGCTGGAATCTCGCTGTTTCCGTGTCTTCGGGAGGGGGGGACGTGCGTGGAAGCTGACTGTGACGCAGGGCTGACTGGCGCCTCAAATGAGGTTCGGACTCATGTTTTGTTTGACCCCAGCGTAGGTCAGCATTTTTCTAGGGTTACCGATGCGCTCTCCCGACTGACTCAGTGTGACTATGACAGCGTAACCGCCACTCTGACTGTGAGCTTAGCCGCCATGTACCAGTGTCTGTGTCCAGATGCGTAAATGTTGGTGGAAAGCGACACGTAATACGACAAAGCGACACGTAATACGACAAAGCGACACGTAATACGACAAAGCGACACGTAATACGACAAAGCGACACGTAATACGACAAAGCGACACGTAATACGACAAAGCGACACGTAATACGACAAAGCGACACGTAATACGACAAAGCGACACGTAATACGACAAAGCGACACGTAATACGACAAAGCGACACGTAATACGACAAAGCGACACATAATACGACAAAGCGACACATAATACGACAAAGCGACACGTAATACGACAAAGCGACACGTAATACGACAAAGCGACACGTAATACGACAAAGCGACACGTAATACGACAAAGCGACACGTAATACGACAAAGCGACACGTAATACGACAAAGCGACACGTAATACGACAAAGCGACACGTAATACGACAAAGCGACACGTAATACGACAAAGCGACACGTAATACGACAAAGCGACACGTAATACGACAAAGCGACACGTAATACGACAAAGCGACACGTAATACGACAAAGCGACACGTAATACGACAAAGCGACACGTAATACGACAAAGCGACACGTAATACGACAAAGCGACACGTAATACGACAAAGCGACACGTAATACGACAAAGCGACACGTAATACGACAAAGCGACACGTAATACGACAAAGCGACACGTAATACGACAAAGCGACACGTAATACGACAAAGCGACACGTAATACGACAAAGCGACACGTAATACGACAAAGCGACACGTAATACGACAAAGCGACACGTAATACGACAAAGCGACACGTAATACGACAAAGCGACACGTAATACGACAAAGCGACACGTAATACGACAAAGCGACACGTAATACGACAAAGCGACACGTAATACGACAAAGCGACACGTAATACGACAAAGCGACACGTAATACGACAAAGCGACACGTAATACGACAAAGCGACACGTAATACGACAAAGCGACACGTAATACGACAAAGCGACACGTAATACGACAAAGCGACACGTAATACGACAAAGCGACACGTAATACGACAAAGCGACACGTAATACGACAAAGCGACACGTAATACGACAAAGCGACACATAACGCGACACATAGTACGAAGGTACGATTCCGTCCTCGACCAAAACTTCGTTTCTCTACTTTATTCTTCACTGGCCCATATCAATTTCATACACGAGATCAGCCATTTATAAGCTGCAGCTAGCATTAATTATAATTATGTTCAAATAGTTGTAGAGTCGCTGGGCGTCACTGATAATATAATAAGCTTCATGGTGAAATTGCATGCAACTTATATATCCACACATTGGCATTTCATGTATGTCCTTTGCAGACAACAATTATAGTCTATGTGTACATTGTATGGTGGAGGCGTAGGAACCGTCCGAAAGTTGGGGGACGGGGGCAAGAACCATTTTGCAAGTCGGTTCACTTCATGGGGTCAAAGTTCGATCTCGAAATCCCAATCGAACACGAACCTAGCCACGCACTGCACAACTGTGACTGTGAAGATTCTGCTGCGTTCGTGTGGATATAACTCTGACTGAGATGAAGCTGAATCGATCTCAGTGTACACCCATATCCTTTGCCATCCACACCTCACCACTTCATCCATCGAGTACATTGGACGGTCACCACTGGAACGCTGTGGCCGTGTTCATGATCGTGACATGCTATCAGACACCAAGCCCACATGCTATTAGACACTAAGCCCACATGCTATTAGACACTAAGCCCACATTCGCGGCCTTATTTGTGATCGTGGTATGCTTATTAGACACTAAGCCCACATTCGCGGCCGTGTTTGTGATCATGGCGTGCCATCAGACACTAAGCCCACACACGCTGTCATGTTTGTGATCGAGGCGTGCTCTTAGACACTGAGCCCACACACGCTGTCATGTTTGTGATCGAGGCGTGCTCTTAGACACCACGCCGACATTAGCACATCACATTGACGCCGCCACGGCGAACGCCAGCCGAATGCTCGGGCTTCTCCTGCGGAGCATGCGGAGCATGCGGATGCCATGTTGTCCTCGTCAGGCCAGATGCCATGTTGTCCTCGTCAGGCCAGATGTTATGTTGTCCTCGTCAGGCCAGATGTTATGTTGTCCTCGTCAGGCCAGATGCCATGTTGTCCTCGTCAAGCCAGATGTTATGTTGTCCTCGTCAGGCCAGATGTTATGTTGTCCTCGTCAGGCCAGATGCCATGTTGTCCTCATCAGGCCAGATGTTATGTTGTCCTCGTCAGGCCAGATGCCATGTTGTCCTCGTCAGGCCAGATGCCATGTTGTCCTCGTCAGGCCAGATTTGACCAGCAGGATGTGCGTGCCTCCAGTGCTCGTGTCAGTCCCCAGCGTTATCTTCAGTACACTAGCGTTATCTGGTGGAACGGAGCAGCGCATGCTGCTCGACTGGGGCACTGACAGCACGGCTTTCTCATGTGGCTGGGTGCAAGAACCCAGTCCCTTTGCACTTTCATGGACAACGGCAGCTTGCTGCAGCAGAACAGCACGTCGAACAACAGCGCTTCATTTGGAGTGATCTCATGTTCATGCATAATTTGCGTCACAAATAGCTTGGCAGCCAGGCTGGACGTCCTGGCACCTGCATATCATGCATAGGTATACCGTTTCCCACCACACCTATACCTAAGCAGGATATTCAGGTGTCAGGACGCCCAGCATGACTGCAAAGCTATTTGTGACGCCAATTACGACGCACTTCACCATCGTATCGGCAGCGATCGTCTAGTCGCGTAGCTTGGTCTGACCGTGCCCAAGCGACGCTCACCACGTACCGGTCTGCTTCGCGAACCATTCGCCAGAGTTATTACTGTCAAGCACAGCCTTCCTCTCTCGCCTACCACGATCATACAATCTTCTTCTGCAGCATCTGGCGCCACAGATACTTGTGACCGGGACAACACGGCAGCCAATAGCTGTGATGCTGTGTGGGTGCTGCGGGACAACACGGCACCCAATAACTGTGATGCTGTGTGGGTGCTGCGCGGACAACACGGCAGCCAATAACTGTGATGCTGTGTGGGTGCTGCGGGACAACACGGCAGCCAATAACTGTGATGCTGTGTGGGTGCTACGGGACAACACGGCAGCCAATAACTGTGATGCTGTGTGGGTGCTGCGGGACAACACGGCAGCCAATAACTGTGATGCTGTGTGGGTGCTACGGGACAACACGGCAGCCAATAACTGTGATGCTGTGTGGGTGCTGCGGGACAACACGGCAGCCAATAACTGTGATGCTGTGTGGGTGCTACGTGACAACACGGCAGCCAATAACTGTGATGCTGTGTGGGTGCTGCGCGGACAACACGGCAGCCAATAACTGTGATGCTGTGTGGGTGCTGCGGGACAACACGGCAGCCAATAACTGTGATGCTGTGTGGGTGCTACGGGACAACACGGCAGCCAATAACTGTGATGCTGTGTGGGTGCTGCGGGACAACACGGCAGCCAATAACTGTGATGCTGTGTGGGTGCTACGGGACAACACGGCAGCCAATAACTGTGATGCTGTGTGGGTGCTGCGGGACAACACGGCAGCCAATAACTGTGATGCTGTGTGGGTGCTGCGCGGACAACACGGCAGCCAATAACTGTGATGCTGTGTGGGTGCTGCGGGACAACACGGCAGCCAATAACTGTGATGCTGTGTGGGTGCTACGGGACAACACGGCAGCCAATAACTGTGATGCTGTGTGGGTGCTGCGGGACAACACGGCAGCCAATAACTGTGATGCTGTGTGGGTGCTGCGCGGACAACACGGCAGCCAATAACTGTGATGCTGTGTGGGTGCTACGGGACAACACGGCAGCCAATAACTGTGATGCTGTGTGGGTGCTACGGGACAACACGGCAGCCAATAACTGTGATGCTGTGTGGGTGCTACGGGACAACACGGCAGCCAATAACTGTGATGCTGTGTGGGTGCTACGGGACAACACGGCAGCCAATAACTGTGATGCTGTGTGGGTGCTACGGGACAACACGGCAGCCAATAACTGTGATGCTGTGTGGGTGCTACGGGACAACACGGCAGCCAATAACTGTGATGCTGTGTGGGTGCTGCGCGGACCTACATAAATGTCCATGCTGAAATACGTGCCGCCGCTGGGTACAATAGTTGTGCACCATGGTATTCATTGTGGAAACTTCGAATGGTGCCGTCAATGGGAAACATGTATGTGGGCGCTTTTGGGCTTAATACACAATACACAATACACAACACACAATACACAATACACAATACACGATGGCATGACCGCTATGACATAACTGCATTGGTACAACTGTGATGGTAAGACTGTGATGGTACGACTGTGATGATACGTATGTGATGGTACAACTGGGATGGTACAACTGTGATGGTACAACTGTGACGGTAAGACTGTGATGGTAAGACTGTGATGGTAAGACAGTGATGGTACAACTGTGATGATACGTATGTGATGGTACAACTGTGATGGTACAGCTGTGATGGTACAACTGTGATGGTACAACTGTGATGGTAAGGCTGTGATGGTACGACTGTGATGGTAAGACAGTGATGGTTCGACTGTGATGATACGTATGCGATGGTACAACTGGGATGGCAATACTGTGATAGTACAACTGTGATGGTACAACTGTGATAGTACGACTGTGATGGCACGACTGTGATGGCACGGCTGTGATGGTACAACTGTGATGGTAAGACTGTGATTGTACGACTGTGATGGCACGACTGTGATGGTACAACTGTGATGGTACGACTGTGATGGCACGACTGTGATGGTACGACTGTGATGGTACGACTGTGATGGTACAACTGTGATGGTACAACTGTGGTGTACGACTGTGATGGTACAACTGTGATGGTACGGCTGTGATGGTGCAACTGTGATGGTACGGCTGTGATTGTACGACTGTGATGACACGACTGTGGCGATATGAATGTGATGGTACAACTGTGGTGGTACAACTGTGATAGTACAACTGTGATGGTATGACTGTGGTGTACGACTGTGATGGTACAACTGTGATGGTACGGCTGTGATTGTACGACTGTGATGGCACGACTGTGACGATATGAATGTGATGGTACAACTGTGGTGGTACAACTGTGATGGTACAACTGTGATGGTACAACTGTGATGGTACGGCTGTGATTGTACGACTGTGATGGCACGACTGTGACGATATGAATGTGATGGTACAATTGTGGTGGTACAACTGTGATGGTACAACGGTGATGGTATGACTGTGATGGCACGATTGCGATGGCATGACTGTGACGGCATGACTGTACCATGACTATGACAGTTTCACTGTGACGGCATGACTGTGGCATGACTGTGGCATGACTATGACAGTTTCAATGTGACGGCATGACCGCCATGATATGACTACGATGATATGACTGTGACGGCCTGACTGAGACTGACCACAGTCTTGACTGACCACGCCCATGTGGCAGACCCACCACGTCCCCCTGTGCGGCAGACCCACCACGTCCACCTGTGCGGCTGACCCACCACGTCCACCTGTGCGGCTGACCCACCACGTCCACCTGTGTGGCAGACCCACCACGTCCCCCTGTGCGGCAGATCCACCACGTCCCCCTGTGCGGCTGACCCACCACGTCCACCTGTGCGGCTGACCCACCACGTCCACCTGTGTGGCAGACCCACCACGTCCTCCTGTGCGGCAGACCCACCACGTCCACCTGTGCGGCAGACCCGCCACGTCCACCTGTGCGGCTGACCCACCACGTCCACCTGTGTGGCAGACCCACCACGTCCACCTGTGTGGCAGACCCACCACGTCCACCTGTGTGGCAGACCCACCACGTCCACCTGTGTGGCAGACCCACCACGTCCACCTGTGCGGCAGACCCGCCACGTCCACCTGTGCGGCTGACCCACCACGTCCACCTGTGTGGCAGACCCACCACGTCCACCTGTGCGGCAGACCCGCCACGTCCACCTGTGCGGCTGACCCACTACGTCCACCTGTGTGGCAGACCCACCACGTCCACCTGTGCGGCTGACCCACTACGTCCACCTGTGTGGCAGACCCACCACGTCCACCTGTGTGGCAGACCCACCACGTCCACCTGTGTGGCAGACCCACCACGTCCACCTGTACGGCAGACCCACCACGTCCCCCTGTGCGGAAGACCCACCACGTCCCTCTGTGCGGCAGACCCACCACGTCCCTCTGTGCGGCAGACACACCACGTCCACCTGTGCGGCAGATGCACGGCGCCGCCGGACCCACCCCCTCCGAGCACTACCAGGTCGCAGCGCGCGGGGTGTACGTCGGACCCGACATCCAGATATCGCTGCTGCTCGAGAACGAGCTGACGGTGACGATACGCAAGAGCCTGCGGCGGTCACCGTGCGTCGGCGACCCTGGCTACCGGCACATCCGGGTATGTCAGCCGGTGCGCACATCTCCTGTCACCACACGCACTGCGCACACGCGCACTGTCAGGGCGTGCGCGTGTGTTCTGGCGGCGTTCCTGATCACGTCAGGTTGCACTGTCGATGTTTGCGCACCAGACGTTTGCGCGTGGCCCACGTGTGCCAAGCGTCGCCATGGGGACGGCGACGTTTCTCGGCCGCCGCATCGTCACGCGTCTGGAGGACGGCCGCCGCATCGTCACGCGTCTGGAGGACGGCCGCCCCATCGTCACGCGTCTGGAGGACGGCCGCCGCATCGTCACGCGTCTGGAGGACGACCGCCCAGATGGACACAGCCACGGACAACCACCAACTCGGTGGTGGTCTGCAACAACCACGGAGGACGGCCGCCCAGATAGACACGGCCACGGACAACCACCAACTCGGTGGTGGTCTGCAACAACCACGGAGGACGGCCGCCCAGATGGACACGGCCACGGACAATCACCAACTCGGTGGTGGTCTGCAACAACCACGGAGTACCTTCAGTGATGGACCGACCCCTGGACGGCTTTGGTTGAGCCGCAGGTTCCCTCACGGTGGTCTTAGGTGTAGAGGCCAAGTAGCGCCCTCTTGCACCCACACGAAACATCCGGTGGTGGACTGGTTGATTTCTTAACACGCGCCTTGGAGGGCCTCTGAAAATTACGCGCACTGGAGAGGAGGGCGGATTCCGCCCCCCTAAGATCTCGGCTCCCATTAAAGCTGGAGTAACGAAATTCGCAGGGTGGGTGGGTGCTGTAGTGAACTGTATTGTGTGCATATTTTATGACCTTAGGTCAATATCTTCAAGGTAAAATGAGGTCACATATGTCAAAGTTTTCTTGTTTTGCGTGGCTTGGTTTGTCATTGCTATGGATCGCTGTGATTGTGTTTAGATGCTCCAAAATGGGCATCAATGATATTTTGGACATGACTAATGATGCAATACAGATGCTAGACCTGGCATTTGACCTCACGTCACCTACATAGCAGCACTTTATCAGGTCAGTTAACTGTTCCAGTTACCGGAACCAGGCCGCCCGCACGACTGCTCCGTCGGGCGGCTCGGCGCAATCGGCTTCGCGAAGAAAGGAGTGAAGTACATGAATGAAGTATGGAAACGTTTAGGTACACAAAGACAAATAGTAGTTTTCAGGATGTGTAGGGAGTAACATGCAAAATTACATCAATCGCATGACAGTCATTTGCATTTATGACAACAATCCAGTTGACAAAGTTTGGTTCCATTAACCTGTCATGAACATGACCTGACTTGACCTCGGTGACCTAACATGACCTTGAAACTATATAGCATAACAATATACATCAAACAAGTCGCTAGTGTTGCCAATAACACTTCCCTTTTGCCAATATACGGGAAGCGCATCAGCGTCGATTTTTGTGGTCTGGCGCTACGAAATGTTTTGACTTTAACGGCCTATAACTCGATACATTTTCCGCCGATTTCAGTTTTCTTGCTTTAAAAGACATGCCGGACATTTCTAAGCAGGTACGCGAAACTGGCGTATATCGCCAGGTAAAATCTGGAGTTATGTACGAAAAACAAGAGGGGTGGGTGGATTTGCCCCCACCCCTCCCTCCAGTGGGCGTGTTAAGAAGGCTCCCTTTTCACAATCAGATCATTTTACGATTAACGCAAGAATGGCGTTCCCGGATAGGCATAACCCTGTCACACCCCAGTGCATCAATTAAAAAGTACGCATGGCAATACGAAGCGCTGGAAACCATGCCTCGTGGATCTCTGGCATCGACCACATGCCGTGTGCGGCGAGCCGGCACCAAATGGCGCTAATTGTCCACCCGTCCTGCATACCCACCTTTCACACGCACATGTTGCAGGTCAGAATTGGAAAAAGCATGCCTGATACTATAAGTCGATGCCGAGCTGTGATTGAGGTCATCCATGAAAGCGTCATGATACGATTCCCAGTGCATCTTCCATGTTACCAAACGGTGGGCGATTGAAGGTAGTTCCGAACATTTCCGTACAAGCGATGTCACCTACCATCTACATCCTAGTCGTCGCCTAAATCCCACACCCTATTCGTCACCTACACCCTGCACCCTACTCATCACCTAAGCCCTACACCATGTTCGTCGCCAAAGTCCTGCAGCCTGTTCATCCTCTAAGTCCTACACCATATTCGTCGCAAAACTCCTACTCCATATTCGTCGCAAAACTCCCACACCATGCACCCCATTCATCGCCTAAATCCCACACCCTATTTATCGCCTAAGTCCTACACCATGTTCGTCACCTAAATTCTGCATCCTATTCGTTGCCTAAATCCTACACCATATTCGTCGCCTACACCCTGCACCCTACTCATCACCTAAGTCCTACACCATGTTCGTCGCCAAAGTCCTGCAGCCTGTTCATCCTCTAAGTCCTACACCATATTCGTCGCAAAACTCCTACTCCATATTCGTCGCAAAACTCCTACACCATGCACCCCATTCATCGCCTAAATCCCACACCCTATTTATCGCCTAAGTCCTACACCATGTTCGTCACCTAAATTCTGCATCCTATTCGTTGCCTAAATCCTACACCATATTCGTCGCCTACACCCTGCACCCTACTCATCACCTAAGTCCTACACCATGTTCGTCGCCTAAGTCCTACACCCTGTTCGTCGGCAGTGTCAGGAGCAGTGCATGTGGCGAATGGCGATGAGGAAGGCTGGTGTGACCTGCCGGGGGCCGTGGATGATCTTCGGAGACGCGTCTGACCTCGGCCGTGACCGTGACCCAGCCGACCCGCGGATGTGTCGGCATGGACACCAGCTGCAGCTGCTGTACGACACTGAGGTGGTGCGTACTGCCCAGGCACGGACCCGGTCAGGGCTGGGGCTCGGGCTGGGGCTCGGGCTGCGACCGGCGGTCAGCTCTTGAGTCGGTTCGGGTTATTTTTTGTTTGTGTGTGGGAGGGGGGGGAGGTTATAGATCGGTTCTGAGGTCGGGTTACAGTCTGGGAGCCGGTGCAAAGATGTACTCGGGTCTCGTCTAATCCTGGATCAGATACCAGATGTAATGCTGGGTAGGGAGCCAGTCTGGTCCGATGCTGGTTTAATGTTTATTTCTGAGCTTGATTTACTGGTAGACTTCGAGCCAGTTCTTGCACAGGTTCTCCGGCATTGAGTGAACAGTCGGACAATGAATTACGGGGGCAGCTCAGCTCACTCCAGGTTGTTCCTAACATTCCTGCACGTCAACAACTGTGAAGCAGATCGAAGATGCTTCATATCGTCTCGGCACAGGTCGCCATGCTATATGTGTTGGATGCACACCTGCTTTTGGGTCAACCCTCATCCTGAGGTCCTCATGGGTCAATTAAAAACGGAATGCGATCCTCAAGAGGTGCCGGTAGCTCACACAGTTGCGTAATGTTAGGATCTGCTTGTAAAAAGCAGCTAGAAAACTTCCACGAAAAAATATTTACCTAAAGCTATGCGGATCCACGTCATAACTCCATGCTGTTATGACCATAAAACGCCCAATACCCCAGATTTCACGGACTGCTCAAATCCACGAATACCCCTGGACCTTAACATGACCAGGTTGACCTCTGATTGGCGAATTCAGAACCTATCGTGTTAAAATCCGAGCGTTTTCAAGCCCCAACATTAAAAAGCTTCGGTGCTTCGATACCCGTGATGTTTCAAAACACGTTATTATCTCTTACCAAAACTGCGAATGTCTTGTAGGGCGGTCTCTGCCGTCGGCGAGGGGAATGGAGAGCGAATGGCCGCGGTGAGTGTTCAGTCGTTGCATCCTCACCACCCCTCCCTCCCCTTCCCATCCCAGATAACTTAGTACAATTAGAGGGAATTAGTTGTTTTTGGGAGGAGAGGGGTGATACCATGGAGTTCGAATGTGGCCGAGTACACGCCCAACAGGCCTGACATGCATACCGCCCAATGCCAGTCGTGTGATAAAATGTCAGCCACTCATTCAATTAACAGTAGCAGTCTCGAGGAGCTCACAGGATGGCACAACATTTCAGGCCTTCTCCAGATCTGATGTGACAGTCAACTGCTCTTCGTGCCCAGTCAGCTGCATCACAGAGACGTTTCAGACCAAGGTAACGCCGCCTCGGGAATCGACTGATCTGGATGAAGCCATGTGTGTGGCTTTTGTTATTCCTTCGCTTGGTTGTTGTCCGACGTGTGTGGCAAATGTGAACACGCACCCAGTAGCGCAACTGATGTGGGACTGGAATCCCCAGACCCCTTATCGGATCGTTTTCTCAAATGTGTTTTAATATATAAAATGTGTAAAAATATACTTAATGCCATTGTTGAATAATTTCAGTTCACTATTGGTTTCTCAAATAGCTTAAGTAAGTAACCATAGTACCTAACCATCTGCCCTGTACCTAATCATAACAGACTTGGCAAGCCTTGTGACCACCTCGTGGAACCATCTGGGACTGCATTCCCAATCCAAAAATCCTTGTTGCGAGCTTGCGCGTGGCAGTTACAAATACATGCAGGCAGGGGCGGATACAGAGGGGACACTGGGGGCATGCGGGTCACCTTTCCACATGGAAAGGTTGTACCCTTCCGGCCTGGAAAGGCGCCCCTTCAGGAAGACGCGAGTGCACCTTCGCCCACTGAACGAATTATTCCGCTGAAGGCGTCTCTCCAAGGAAATGTACCCCTCCACATGATAATTCCTGGATCCGCGCCTGCATGCAGGCCAGCAGCAGCCGCCAATTTCCGGACAGCACTGTCACGATTATCACCTGTGATGTACTGCAAACGCGTCGTCAAGCAGAAGTCGTGTCGTAGTGGCTTCCTCGGCTAGGGTTTCTGTTGGACCGGTAATGTGTTTCAAGGCATTTCGTTCCATTCCACTTGGATCTGTATTCATGCATTGACCCCGTATCCATTTCACAGAACATGCTGCCAAATAAGGCCTGGGACAGAGAACGAAATTGGCTCGTCTCGCTAGCATTCAAGGTGCCCGAAGAGATCGAGGTAGACAGATACCGTCTGGCGTACGACGGTGTCGCCGCCCTGGCGGACGTCGGTGGCAACGTCGGCATACTGCTCGGCTTCTCAGCGATGACCGTATTCGAGCTCGTGCTGGACATGGTTGGATGGTCGATGACGTCACTGAAGTGGTTACGACGAACATGGGCCGCGTAACCTGCACACTGACTTAACTTGCTTGCATACTTACTTACCTGCTTACTTGTTGCTTGCTTACATAAGTGCGCTCACATAATTTATAGCTAGCTTACTTACTCACTTACTTAAGTACGCACACATGCATTATAAATCACCTACTTACTTACTTACTTACTTGCTTAAGCACGCTCACGTTCTTTGTAACCCACTTACTTATTTACTTACTTACTTACTTGCTTGCTTACGTACTTGCTTAAATATGCACACATGCTTCGTAACTCACTTATTTATTACTTACTCACTTGCCTAAGTACGCATACGTACTTTGTAACTCACGTACTTACTACTCACTTACCTAAGCAAGCACACCTACTTTGTAACTTGACTACTTACTTACATACTTGCTCACTTACTTCAGTATGCACACGTGCTTTGCAGCTTACTTACACACTTGCTTAATTACGCACACGTACTTGGTAACTTACTTACTTAAGTACGCAAACGTACTTTGTCTGGTATCATGGCTGTTCCTCACCATGTTAGTATGCTTCCGTATCAGTGATATACGATCAGTTTCAGTAGCTTCAATGCACTAACCACATTTCTTGCTATAATGAGGGATGGTTATCAAAAGATAGAACACAAATAGTTTTGAGAAGCGGAATGTGGTAAAAGCTACCAGCGGTAGTGGCGTAACGGGGAGGGGCACTTCCATATAAATTTCAGGAACGTTTTCCACTGCGGTGGAGGAGCTCTGCAGCACGAGCTTTGTGGCGACACCTCAGCCGTTGTAGATACACCCATACAATGTGCAGATGGGTATCCCAGCAGCTGTATGGGCACCTCTGCATTTTGCAGGGGGACACCTCAGCCGTCGTAGGTCCACCCATGCAATGGGCAGAGGGGTTCCAGCAGTGTCAGGAGCACCTCTAGTTTGCAGCGGGGCACCCCAGCTGTTCTAGTGGTACCCATGCGGTCTGCAGAGGGCATCCCAGCCGTTGGATGGGTACACCACCAGTTGGTTGGGCACCGCAGCCGTTGTATTAGCATCCGAACCGTTGCGGACACCCCAGCAGTTGTGTGGGCACCCCTGAAGAAACCTGAAGAGAAAAGCATCCCAGCAATTGCCAGGGAAACAATGCAAAATCATTTCTGTAGTAGACAGAAGGAAACCCAACCAGGGATTAATCTTCTATACTGCTGGGGTGTTTAGTCTTCGATCGACGGCTCGAATCACCCTGCGAGGTGAGTGGGTGAGCGGTAGCTCGTGTACTCGTATCACCCTGTGAGGTGAGTGGGTGGGCGGTAGCTCGTGTGCTCGTATCACCCTGCGAGGTGAGTGGGTGAGCGGTAGCTCGTGTGCTCGTATCACCCTGCGAGGTGAGTGGGCGAGCGGTAGCTCATGTGCTCGTATCACCCTGCGAGGTGAGTGGGTGAGCGGTAGCTCGTGTGCCCTGTTGACTGAACACATCCGAGCTCCTGCGCGCCCCTTGTTACAATTATGTGCTCTTCCGCCGCGATGATTTTGGCGCCGTTCACATCCGTAGCCTGGTAAGGTTTTGGAGACGCAGCGATACTGGGGCTTCGGAGGATGTTGCAATCACAGAACTACCACCCCTGCGCGATTGCTATGCTTTTAGACTTTCCAGTGTCTTGTGCAGCTCTTATTCTTCTGTATTCTATATTCTTCGCGCACACACTAGTGAGCATCCAGACGCGCATGTCGCGGGCGTATATTGCAGAGTTATTGAATGGCATCAGGATCCTACCTGTTTTCTTTCTTTACTGGAGATCCCCCGATGTCCGCATTAACATTGCGTCTAACGCCTAACGCATCGAAGAAAATGGCCCTTCATGGTCACCGATTCATTCCCGTTCGCAAAAATACCCAAAATAATATAAGTGTGCAAAAATATAAGTGTGCCCATGAGATAATTTCTCCAATATTTTACTTGGCGACATGAACTAACACAAAAACCTTGGTTATGGCTCATGGATGCAGCACATTCAAGTGTCCGATATGCAATCTCGAAGTTTGACATATGTTCACAACAGATAGTTTTCACCTTGCATTGCAAACTACGAAGTTCCGAATAAAGTTTTCCTGAATACATTCATCTGGTGGACATTGACGTCGAATAATCTCACATCGGGCAAGAAAGCAGCGCATCCAACCATGCCAACACCAAGGTCAACGTTTGACCTCGGGTCAAGATAAACACTACCATTAAGACCTATGGGGAAAATTATGGGGTAGCGAATAACATCCTCCTGAATGCATCTATCGGATGGATATTAGCCTCGAATAATCTCCCACCGGGCAAGAAGGCAGCACATCCGAACATGTGACCTTCAATGTCAATGAAGGTTCAATGAACATCCTCCGATTCATCTGAAACTTTGACACAACCTTCGCAGCCGTAACCGTACATGCACCACGCCACGATTTTCATACGACGAACCCTTCACCCACAGAGGCTAAAAGGTCAACGAGGTCAAATCTGTGGTACCGCATAACTTGTCGGGGAATGATTCAAACGTGTCTGCGACTGCTATCAAGGTGGAATGTGACACAACAAACCATCTGGTCACTAAATATCACAATTTGACCTCAAGTCAAGGAATACTTTAACATTACGCCCTATGGGGAAATTTCGGGGTACTGAATAACATCTTGCTGAAAACATTTATCGGATGGATATTAGCGTCAAATAATCTTCCACCCAGAAAGGAAGCAGTACATCCGAGTATGTGACCTTCAAGGTGAACGTTTAACCTCAGGTCAGGATTGGTGAAGATCAGAAAATTTAAATGGTCCACGGGGAAATTAAAAAAAATCGGTATGTTGAGGAACCGAAACACTAAATGTAGACAATCTTAACACTAACACATGCATAATCCGTGCAAGTAACAGCACACTGCGTAATCTGACCTCGATCGGTGACACATATAATTAAGTAGCACTAGCGTCCCATTCAGTAACGGATTCAGAAACGCTTTCACCAATATCCTCCGAATCGTGTGAAAACTTGACACAACCAGAGTCGGATGTTCGCGCGTACGAGGTTGCCGACCTGATGCCGCTGACCACTGCGACGGCCAAGGTGTCACTCAATGACCCGACCATGTGTCTAGCCGACCCCGAGACTTGCACGCTCAGCATTAAACACGCCGCCACCTTGGACGTCCGTCTACAGGGGGACACCTCCTTGGAGGAGATCTGTAGACTGGTGAGACGCCTTCATGGAGGAGATCTGCATAGTGGTGACACTCTTCCATGTAGGAGATCTGCAAACTGGACTTCTCCATGGAGGAGATTTTCAAGCTGAGGAAACTCCTCCATGGAGGAGATATGCAAATCGATGAGACTCCATGGAGCGGTTATGTAAGCCGGTGAGGTTCCTCCATGGAGGATAATTGTAAGCTGGTGAGATGCCTCCACGAAGGGGATGTGTAAACTGATGAAATTCCTCCATTGATGCTGTCTGTAAGCTGGTGAGAATCTTCCATAGAGTAAAGATTAAAACTGACGAGACACCATTGTGGAGATAAGTAAATATGAAGGAAAGTAGGTCTCCTTGTATATTGAAATCGAACAAAGTATTTATACCGGGTCAGATCTGGACGCGAAACCGTCTTCCCTCGCAGCACGTGTTCTGTCGGTAAAAGCGCGACACCGGTCGACGGCGACCAGCGGGACAACTAGCGCCTCCAGTGGCCGTCTTTGTTACCACTGCCACGGGAACTGAAAACCACGGTCTCTGAATTAAATGCTTCCCTGCGAGTTAAGCTAGGAGACGTTGGAAAATGTCATCCTCAGTAATAATATATTTATTTCGCTGTCGCACACCACCATACACATCGGAATACCATCGAGATTGGATGCCCACTTAGGCACCACAACATGAAACCTTCGTTCAATATGGAACAGGAAACCTCACCGTCGTGTCGTCATATTTGCCAAGACAAGCCGATTATTTGATGAGAAGTTAAAATCCAGAGGCGAAACCTTTCGAAAATAACTGGGGAGCAAGTGTTTTTGTTGTCATGTCATTCGCTCTATACGCATGCTTCCATGTGCATGCTGAGGTACAAATTGTTCGCTTTACATGCTTCTCATCCAACATGAATTCATGAAATACTGCACACCCACGTGGCCACCGGCTCCACGCTTCGATCCCATCGATTAGCTGACATTCAACCAATCACGAGGCAGCACGGCTCATTTAGGCGCGGCTTAGCCAAGTGCAATGGAGAAACAAAGAACGAGACGACCTTTTGTATGCCCGTCGTTCCGAGTAAAATGAATCATTCAGCCTGTGCACACGGCGCGCAACGTTTTGTTTGGGTACGAGCACGGGGAGCAGTTGCTGTAGCGGTGGCGATCCAGCGGTCGTGTTCACGCTGCGAGGGGCCATATTACAACATCCAAGGCTCGTTTAATACCAAAGTTCCTAATGTCTAATGCTCACAACGTCCAAAGATGCACCAATGCACCATTCGACCACCATATTGTGGTTGTCCATGTCGGCATCTACTTTATTGATATCCGAAACTTTCTGGTACATACAGAAAGTGAAATAAAGTTCAAAAGTGTCTGAATATGGTGCCTTCACGATGTCCAAAGTTCATAACGTCCAACAATCACAGTATCCGAAATTATCCTCAAAGGGAGCGTTCAAACCCTACAAAGTTCATTTACGTTCAAGGATCATACAGTCAAAAAATAGTTCCAAACTGCCTGCTAGAGGAGCCGGTAAAATCCCTGGCGGTGAAATTATGTCCTTAAATCTGCTATTTCTATCAGCAGGTGGCAGCAGAGCACGGGTTATGCACTTGCAGCTTCTTGGATTTACTTTCAAATGTGGGCTGGCGATTTTTCTGTGTCTTTCTGTTCTTCCAAGCGGTTAGGTGCGACATCTCTGTACGTATATCGAACTATCGGCGAACTGGTATTCGAGGATGACGCTTTGTTTCCGATAGTGCTCCCTAACACAAGGTCGAAGCCGTTGTGTTAAAGCCGGTACACATGGGCAGGGGAAAAAAGCAATGCTGGGAACAAAACCTGGCCACATGCGAGCAAGCGTGGTTTCTGCGAACGAGAAGGCAGGGATAACAGCAAGTAAGTACAGAACAAGGAATCAAATGTGCACTACTCTCTGTCTCGCCGTCTGATTCACTGATATCACGAAATTAAGATGGCTCAAATTTATCGTGTGTTAAATGCACTGCATGGTTAATATCCTGCTGCTTCTGTACTATGTTGCGGGTCTCTAGCTGTTCTAAGAATTATCCATTTCTGATGTCTCTCCGTCATCATATATGTCCTATATATTGTATATGGTAAAATACGTGTGCGTCGCCACTCCCCAAGTAGGTACGTTCCTGCGAAATACGTAAGAGAGAGAGAGAGAGAGAGAGAGAGAGAGAGAGAGAGAGAGAGAGAGAGAGAGAGAGAGAGAGAGAGAGAGAGAGAGAGAGAGAGAGAGAGAGAGAGAGAGAGAGAGAGAGAGAGAGAGAGAGAGAGAGATATATATATATATATATATATATATATATATATATATATATATATATATATATATATATATATATATATATATATATATATATATATATATATATATATATATATATATATATATATATATATATATATATATATATATATATATATATATATATATATATATATATATATATATATATATATATATATATATATATATATATATATATATATATATATATATATATATATATATATATATATATATATATATATATATATATATATATATATATATATATATATATATATATATATATATATATATATATATATATATATATATATATATATATATATATATATATATATATATATATATATATATATATATATATATATATATATATATATATATATATATATATATATATATATATATATATATATATATATATATATATATATATATATATATATATATATATATATATATATATATATATATATATATATATATATATATATATATATATATATATATATATATATATATATATATAGAGAGAGAGAGAGAGAGAGAGAGAGAGAGAGAGAGAGAGAGAGAGAGAGAGAGAGAGAGAGAGAGAGAGAGAGAGAGAGAGAGAGAGAGGAGGGGAAAGGAGAGGAAAGAGAGAGGAGAGTAGAGGAGAGTAGAGGAGAGGGAGAGGAGAGGAGAGGAGAGGAGAAGAGAGGAGAGGAGAGGAGAAGAGAGTAGAGGAGAGGAGAGGAGAGGAGAGGAGACGAGACGAGACGAGACGAGACGAGACGAGACGAGACGAGACGAGACGAGACGAGACGAGACGAGACGAGACGAGACGAGACGAGACGAGACGAGACGAGACGAGACGAGACGAGACGAGACGAGACGAGACGAGACGAGACGAGACGAGACGAGACGAGACGAGACGAGACGAGACGAGACGAGACGAGACGAGACGAGACGAGACGAGACGAGACGAGACGAGACGAGACGAGACGAGAACGAGACGAGACGAGACTAGACTAGACGAGACGAGACGAGACGAGACGAGACGAGACGAGACGAGACGAGACGAGACGAGACGAGACGAGACGAGACGAGAGGAGAGGAGAGGAGAGGAGAGGAGAGGAGAGGAGAGGAGAGGAGAGGAGAGGAGAGGAGAGGAGAGGAGAGGAGAGGAGAGGAGAGGAGAGGAGAGGAGAGGAGAGGAGAGGAGAGGAGAGGAGAGGAGAGGAGAGGAGAGGAGAGGAGAGGAGAGGAGAGGAGAGAGAGAGTGAGAGTATGTGTGTGTGTTCTGTGCTATATACGAAATTGTAGGTCAATTTTTTCGAGTTCATCATACAAATGTGGCCAATGAACATGTGACGCATTGCACATTGCACCAACACGGCAATTTGGCATCTTCTGCCCAGATGCACTCACTAGACCCGAGGTCAAGTCCAGGTTGCGTAAGTATTGACATATAATGCACCTATCGATGATTCATGCATGTGCAGAACTACCGAACTATTTGCAAGAGCAATTATCGCGCTTACAGTTGTCCCAGTCCCGGACTGAAATATCTCAAGAACAAATACAACCGGATTCATGCCATTTTTCTATGAGTTGCTGGATTTTGTGCAACCTTTTTGTGCAATAAATGAAGGAGAATTACATGAGCAGCCTATAGGGTGCCTATGGATCCGTTGACAGCCTAACTCACACACGATGACAAACGCTGAACTTTATCAATACATAAATATCATACTGATCAACTGAACAATGCAATGAACGTAAAATAAAGCAGGTACAATACTAGTGTAAGACGAAAGCGGTACATCACCGTCGGAGATCGTGCAGTTTGGGCGACACCGAACTACCGGAGCACTTCCGTGGCCATAGCCGCAGCACAACACACAGCCGAACAGGTAATGGCTGCTCGCACTTCACATGTGCTACACATCTTCATCGCAAGCACTTTTCACTGTCACTTTGAGCACTCAACACAGTGATGACCCAGGCCTAGCAATGCGACCGCGACATGTAGGCATAGTGTCAAGTTTACGACGAGCCACAACCGGAACCGTCCGTCACAACGCACGGTATGCGAGCCTCATCTCGGCTACTGCCACTCGCCGCTCGTGCATCGCAGCTCGCGCATAGATACGCCCGAGGGCATGGCGACATCAGCCCTCGAGGTTCACCTCTGACCCCGTTGGAGATCGTCGTCACGTGACCGTCTGGAAATCAGCTGCGCAGGGAAGCAGTTGGCTGTCTGAAGCAATCAAATTGTTTCTGCATGATAATGGACGAATGAGTGTGCACGTGGGGAGTTAAGTATGAGGAGCGTCTTCGACATTTGCATTGCTGGAGTTGTATGTGAGCACCTTCTGCCCTATCATATGCGCCACGCCGTCAGGTAGAAGTTGAGATGGTTCAAAGCTGGTGGGGAAACAACAGACTTGACAAAGCACCGGCCACCCCCACCAACGGTAATGGCTCTTACTGTCATGGGAGAAGCACGTGACTGCTGATAACAAGAATAGTAATTAAAACTCGATTGGTAAGCAAATGATATGCTACAACAATACCGCCCCTGCTACCATGCAGCAAGGGCGGGGCAGATTCTGGGACGCCAAGGGAGCCATGTCCCTCCACCAAACAGACCGATTTTTAAACACATTTTGCACTAAAATGGCATGTTCGCGAGATCAAAGAGCATTTTATGAGGTAAATACCGTGTCAGGCAGGCCTGACGAATGTTAGCTGTTCAGATCTGATGAGGTGTTAACAAATCTGTAACATTTTTTGGTGAAATTGTCTCCCCAAGCCAGGCTTCTGGATCCACCACTGCAGAGCAGTGATATAAATTCGCGACCAATCGCAGGTATTGAACTCCGAAATTCCGGTGAAAATGATATCACATCCGATCAAAATGGAATCGAGTCTGAAATCTGTACGGATGATCGGGCCCCTCTCCCTCTGTACTAGGCACTGGACACTGCACCGTTATTGCATGAGTATGGGGGCCGTCACATCTTCTTGGCGGACCTCACTTAAAAGCCAACACATTCGATGTTTAACTGAACTATGAATATATATTAAGTGGACGGATCGAACATGTGGACTCAACTTTCGGCTCTTCCTTCACCTTCGGCCTGGAAGCCGAAGCCGGAGCCACAATAAGGTCATGCAGCCAAAGATGGCGGATGAATACTACCAAGCCGAATCCGAAGCCAAAGCTAAAATATGCGACCTCGCGAAAAGGAAGCTATTGTCCTCTAATAAAATGAAGGTGAGGCGAAAGTCAATCCTTTTAGTCGGGTAAATAGCCGAGGCTAATAAATCCAATATTTCCTGAATTGAGAAGTGATGGTGATATTTAGATGTGTTCAGATATATCCTTCTCAATTATTCTAAGCTAATTCGACATGGGGTGGGACATTTGCAATTACCTGGCCGATCACCAGTCATAGGCTCCTCCTAGAAATGTGCAGGAAATCACAAGTTCATGAGCAGGGTGAGTGATCTGACTGGGAGTGGCTGAACGGCTACCATTTTGGAGGTGATCCCAGGGGGAGGACATTGATCTCAGGGGGAGGATATTCCACGTAACCAGAGGAAAATTCGGTAAAGATATCCGGGATAACGCATTCCCCAAACACCTACTCGCACACATTGGCGTACCTACGAATTGCGTCACAGTGTGGGGTCAAGTTGATTTGGAGGAGGCCAGCCTACCGCCATTTTTTAAAAATGTCCCTGGATATGCACTATTATTTTTTAAAGGGTTTAAATTTTAGACATGAAATAATAAAATGATATATATTTGAAGTAGTGATGCTATAGTTATTGATGAAAACTTGTATTATGTACTTGATGAATACTTAATGTTCACTTGGGAACACCAGCTTACCACCATCGTCTATAAATCACCGGGAGAAATGTAAATGAGAGATAAATATAAGCACGAACAGCAACAGGTAACAGGTGAGATATTCCTCTCTGTTCCGAACATTAATTTGTTGGTGTCAATTTCAGCCGTGAAATGGCTTCTACTTCTTTTGCAATTGAACATTGTTGAACAGTCCACCCTTCCCCTGAGTCAGCGCTACGCCAATGTGTGCACGACAAACATACGTTGCTGCGTCATATCCTGACTACACTCACGCAATCCGGGTCACAAATCACAAGTCAGCACACATCGAGGTCATCAGGATGCGTTGTGTCCAACGTTGAGCGTGCCGCCAATGCCTCGAAATGGCCGGCCGGCAAACCATAACCCTATCTAGTCGGGTGCCGGCCCACAATCACCGGGTCACGTGATAAGCGTCAGATGAGTGCAGGAAACCAACCCCTCCTTACCGAGACGGGTTCGGTTCAATGGCTGCTCATGACCATTGGCAACGTCATGGCAATGGCAACGAAGGTCCCGGGTTCAACATTCGCACCACTCGGGACATTTCCCAATCCCGCGGCCCACCGGCGAAGCAGTGTGGGCGGCGCCATTAGCCGTGATCGTGTATAAAGTGCGTCGATAACCGCCCAATAAACAATACATAAATAAAGCAACGTAATCAATAAATTGTTCGTTGTCGACAAGGGTCAGGTGGTAGACCACTCACTGAACTGTCAATCCTGTCCGTTCAACTGAAGCACGCGAGGCAGGCACAGCATAGACCAGTCTCTCTCACTTACTTTATGCAGGGGCAATGGTCACGTGACGCCTTTGAGCACTTGCCTGTGGTCAGCCTGGTAGACGGATACCGAAAGCCTAATGGAGAAGCTGCGCAGTATAGTCCACCAATATCAGCCGTTAATTGACAGTCTGCATTCTTAGTGATAGTTTATGGCCAAAATGAAGAATGTAGACCTCTTATCAAACCAGGGTATCCAAGTAGCTATTTCAGGACATATTTAAGATTGAATAGATAAAATGGCAAATTAATATTGGCAGGTTACCAAACCAGACGGGGCGGGGGCGGGTCCGGACCCCCAATCCGCCTGGGATCTCCAGCCATGGTTTGGTACCCGCAGCATAATCCGGTGAAACAGTACGTGCATTTGCTCAAGTATGAAACTCACGCCCGTTTACCACAACACCTACCGGGGTTGCACGTACCTACAGTTCTGCTTCTTCTCACCAGGTGGCGGCAGGCAAATGTACCTTCATCGCATTCAACGAGGAGGCCGGCTACCATCTGACCAGGATGGATCCGGCCATCGCATATGTCTGATGTGTCTGATGCATAATCTCTCTGTCAGCTACGTGACCGGAGGTATCGCCATCGGCCTACAGAAGGACTCGCCGTACAGGGAGCTCTTCAATCATGGGTCAGTGCTCTCGGCAGGTGACCTCAGTCAAGGATGATGGTACCCGAGAAAGGGGTGATGGTAGTCCATTGGCACTGGACTGACCTTCAGAGCAGAGCAGGCGGTATTCCTGGGATTTCTTGTAGTACATCAGGGGCTACAAGAATAAGCATCATCGACATGGGATTTCCCCAGATGCAGCATTTGGTTCGTCACTAAATTTAAGAACAATTGAAGTAAAACTCTTAGTTACATCTGCAGCGCACCTGGGGGAGGTGCCGTGGGAAAGGAACGTGATATGAACACGATTATCGAGAGACAACTGCATTCGCACTGGCAATACAATATCGTACTGGTACAGGTAGTGGCAGAACAGTATCATACTGGTACAGCCACTTGTAGCACAATATTATGCTGGTACAGCCACTGAAAGCACAATATCATGCTGGTGCAGCCACTGGCACCACAGTATCATACTGGTACAGCCACCGGCAGCACAATATCATACTGGTACAGCTACCGGTAGCACAGTATCATGCTGGTACAGCCACTGATAACACAATATCATACTGGTAGAGCTATTGATAGCACAATATCATACTGATACAGCCACTGATAACATAAAATGATACTGGCATAGCCACTAGCAGAACAAAATCATACCGATATAGCCACTGGCAGCCACAATATCATACTGGTACAGCCACTGGTAGCACAAGATGATACTGGTACAGCCACCGGCAGCATAATATCCCACTGGTACAGCCACCGGCAGCACAGTATCATGCTGGTACAGCCACTGCTAACACAATATCATACTGGTAGAGCTATTGATAACACAATAGCATACTGATACAGCCTCTTTTAACATAAAATGATGCTGGTATAGCCACTAGCAGAACAAAATCATACTGATACAGCCACTGGCAGCCACAATTTCATACTGGTACAGCCACTGGTAGCACAAGATGATACTGGTACAGCCACTGGTAACACAATATCATACTGGCACAGCAACTGATGCCAGTAGAAATCGCCTTAGTTTTGAGGCTGTGCTTTGAATCTGTGAGCCGTTGGTGGTGCAGCTATTCCAGTCGACTACCTCGGTAACTGTCACCTCCTCAGGGCGAGCCTCGTCATTCCGTCCATTCGCTGACCTTGGCTTGGCCATGGTCGGCTGACAACTGGTGGGAGCTGGTCAACACTGTCCGAGGAGAAGCAGTGTCGATGTATTTGGCACGTGCGAAATAACCGTCACCGCCGTTTCGTGCTGCACGTTGTTGGTGGTGTTGATGGTGCTGTACGGTCAGTTGGTGGTGTTGATGGTGCTGTACGGTCAGTTGGTGGTGTTGATGGTGCTGTACGGTCAGTTGGTGGTGTTGATGGTGCTGTACGGTCAGTTGGTGGTGTTGATGATGCTGTACGGTCAGTTGGTGGTGTTGATGGTGTTGTACGGTCAGTTGATGGTGTTGATGGTGATGCACGGTCAGTTGGTGATGTTGATGATGATGTACGGCTAGTTGGTGGTGTTGATAATGCTGTACGGTCAGTTGGTGATGTTGATGATGATGTACGGCCAGTTGGTGGTGTTGATGATGCTGTACGGTCAGTTGGTAGCCGTTTCAGGGCTTACATACTATCTGCTGGCTGTGTAGGTTTCGATCGCAAGATACTTAACCATACGTGGGGCCTCCCGCAAAAGGGTTCAACAGCTCTGCGAGATAGCAAATACCATTTACTGAATGAAGGAACGTGAATTAGTAGGACAAAAATAGCTTACGGTATATAGCTAGGCCCAATTTTACGACTCGTTGCACTTGCCAAAACATTATCACTATGAATTAGCTATGGATGACTGCACGAACTTGGCTTCGTTCAGACATGTGCATCAACCTAACAATTTATGCATCTCTGAATACCTCTACTAGTTCTTTTCTCGGCATCTTTCTGAGTGACGATGTCGAGGAAGCTCATGGATCAGCTACATGAATAAAAACCCAATTCATTAATTTGAATAGCAAGACAATATTGTATAACATCATGGCCTTACCCATCCTAGCCTAACACATCCTCAAGTAACAAAATCGTAATGCTATACTCGGATCCATTTGGAATATATTTCGACAGTCAATAGCTGTTCAATGAAACAAATTCGGTAGTAGTAGTTTAAAAGGGTAATACTCATCACATAACGTGAAATAAAATCACAAAACAGTAAGACAGGCATTGCATCATTAACATTCATTAGCGCTTCTACTCGATACCAGGACAAACTTAAAACGCGCATAACACTATTCAGCGACGCAAATGCTCTTTTCTTTTTTTCCGTCGGCACGGCGGACTTTTGCTTTTTTTTGCAGGAGACGGAGTTTTGGTGCGGACGGCGCACAAGTAGGTACGCCTTCACCACCGCCTTCATGACATGCAACTTTCATAACTTGCGTAGAAAGGGAATGAAGTAGCTGTTCCCTGTCCAGCGTCGTCAGGCTCCACCGGATATGATGGCGACGCTGGCGGCGTGTCTGCGCAGACGTACCTGCTGCCCCCACCCCCCACCCGACCGACACCACCCCGGATCACCTGCACACCTGCACACCTGCAACAATGACATTCCGTGATCAAAACCGGGCCTGCCCGCCCGTCTGGCAGCGCCTGGGACGCGCTCCGATCGCGCCTTCGCCTTCTCTCGGAAAGCGCGCGCGCCAGGTGCTGGTGTCACGTGACCACACCACGGTCACGTGACCCGGCCGCGGCGGCGCGGCGCGGATCACGTGTGGCGGGAGCGCCGTCCTTGGCGGCTGATGCTGAGCTCGGGCGTGCTGTTCCACGTCTGCGTCCAGTCTCCGCCCCGCCGCCCGTCGCCATGGACATGTCGATGGTGCTGCTGCTCCCTGCCCTGCTGGCCTCAGGTGAGGGGGACATTAGCCTCAGGTGTGTGTGGGGGGGGGGGACCTCAGGTGGGGACGTCCACCAGGACGTGATGCTGGAGACTCATGGCGTGTGCTAAAGTCTCAGGCGGGTAGTGCCGGGGGAGGGGGCTGGTCGTCCATCTTCTCTATAGGACCGCAAACCGCCTGGCAAACAGTGGGTTCGAACCCCACAGGTGGGCCGTTATTTGGTGCGATAACTGCAGCTGCCTACTGGTGGGAGTGATTCGTGTCAGCTGGCCTGACCGTGCCAGCGCATTGACGGTATACGCCGAAATCCCGCTGAACGGAAATTATCCGGTCGGCCGGTGCGCTCAGGCTTCAGAACACGAATTCTGCATGACATGAAGCGTCACTGTCACACGCCCCCAGCAAGCATCCGGAGGAAACCAACATAAGAAGATGATGCCACTGCGGTCCCTATGTTTCTGCTGCAGTGTCCATGGGCGTTAGTGTAGGGATGGCGGCTCTGCCGTTGGTGGGGTGTGGGGGCGGTGGTGGGTGCGGCGAACATGGGATAATTCTTGACTTAGACTGGGCTAAATATCTCCTTTTCTGCTATGCCTGTGTGTGTGGTGTGTTGTGCTGTGTTTCCCCGCCACCTCCACCACACATTCCCCAAACTCCAGCCGACTTGATGTTGTTTGAGCTACCGTCCCTAACACGAATTTATATGTGTGCGAGGTCAAAGTTTTGGGAACACCATATAGGTAAATGAGTGCTTCTATCCAAATTAGAAAGAATACGTTGTATTTAGAAAATTAATGAGAATGCAATTTGCCCTTGGTTTCAATGACTTGTCCCGAGTTGGGACTTTTGGACGCTAATAGTAGCATAATTTTATACAATATACGGCACGAAATAGGTGCCTGTGATAAGCTCCAAGCGGCTTCCGCTGGTCCTTAAAGCTACCTAAAGCACATTCATTCTCCTCATTCACTTCACATACGCTCGTCTCATTTATCATCTCCTTATTAATTAATGAAATGCTTGGTCCCCAAATTTTGCCCCTCCCCTCTCTACCACGTTGGGCACGTCCCCTGGCCGTCTATATAACCTAGCCTGCCCTACCCCTTCAGCCTCGGGGCTTACGGCACGCCAAACCTGTCCGTACGTTCCCCCGAAACGCTATACAGCTCGGTGTCCAAACGTATAGCGAACGGGTGCGGACTCACGACCGTGCAGTGTTTTGCATTACCCTATTGTCCGGCGCCAAACTCGACGGACGCAAGGTGGGGCTTCCCTTAACAGCCCATCCCACCTGCATGCTATGCCCGCCCCCATCTGCGCCCCTGGGTCACAGAGGCCAGCGGGATTTCGAAGTCAAAGGACCAGAGCAAGCGAGCTAATGCACCCGAAGTGTACGTTCATCTCACCCTCTCGCAATTCGACAACATCCAAACGTAGATCATATATATATATATATCTATATATATATAAATATATATATATATAACAACATTAATATTCTAGACAAGTTAAACTGGCTTAACACTCATTACCATTACCGAGAACGTTCAGTTCATAGGAGGACGGCTCGCAGGTCGGCTGCCTCGCTTATAAATTTACTTCCTATAGCATTGTTACTCCTTAAGCAAATATCAAACATCATGTGAACATCATCCTGTGTTCAGGTAAAGTTTGGATTGCAACGAAAAGGGTTGCACCACGGCAGGTGGGTAGCTATAACATTATTGTTTGAACTCCTGTTAGTCTAAAGGCCGAGTTTATTTAGACGGGGGGAGGAAGACAGGAATCGTTGCAAGCATAATTGTGCTGTACTCCATGTTTTACTTTATCCGATCCTGCTCCGCTGCTGTTCCTGTCCATCATTGCCGACTGCTGCCACATAATTTCTATAATTAATATCATATATTTAAATTTGCATACACCGCATCTCATTACACCCACGCACTTCTTACACACACACTACTCGCCATCTCAATCCTTGCACGCGACACACTCCTTCCCGACCCTAAATTTATCCTATTTGGTCCCTCCCATAAAACAGGTCGCTCCTTTCAGTAAAGTGAATGAGATTGAGGAGGCAGAAGCTGCGTGATAAAACTTAGGTTGGTTCGGCAAGGTTTGGGGAAAAGGAAGACATGTCAGACGTACGACACTCACATGCCCGATGGTCGTCGCCCTCCAGCCGTCGTCATTCTCCGCCGCCCGGCACTTCATGTCACGTCTGCCTCCATTTACACTGTCGTACCCTGAGTGGGTCCTGCCTGAGTTTTCGTTCCGCCCGCCTGTCTGAGTGTCAGAGTCCGAGAGAGAGCGAGAGATCTTGAGCGAGAGAGACCGTCCGAGAGATATTGTTTTAGAGCCCTTCTGCCAGGCTGCCAGATTTTCTTCCATTCCGTAGCTCCGCCTTTTCTAATTTATAGCCACTCCCAGGACTCCGGATTGGGTTCTTCCTCTTGATTGGTGGGATTGCTTTTTTTCTTCACCTTAGGCCGTGTGTATGGTGAAGCCGCCTGGGGCTGTCAGGACGGTCTGTAGGTCTGGAAATTTCCACTGAGAGTTTTCACCGGGGCTGGCTCACAGCTGGCCGGGGGCCCTTCTGTTGTTTTGGTCCAGACGCGAGGATGATGCTTTTTTCATGCCGCCTTTGATCGCGACACGTACCGAAGGTCGGGTTCAGCTTCAAGGCAATACGAGAGGGGAGGGAGAAGGTGGCCGGGATCTGGCCGGGCGTCTTGCGGCCTGGTCGGATGGGAAAATATTGAAAGCTTAGTGCCGAAATAATGTAAGCTTCCTTACATTAGCTACGGGAGCTCTCTGTCTCCCTTGTTTGCGCTCAAGCAGTTTTTGCGGCTGCTGAGTTCCCGAGTGTTGATTTTCAGGCACGTTTGTTTTCCGAAGTTCATTTCTTGTTTCCTGCACGTGTCTGTTCATCTGGTCCGCACCTGTACGTGTTTGTTGTTTTTGTCGTGTTTGTTGTTTTTGTCCGCAAGTGTCGTTGACGGTGCCAGATGCGTACGCATTTTGCGCTGTCAGCCATGTAGATATTCCGGTAGCCGTGTCCCTCCCTGGTGTTCCCCACTGTATCGGTGGTGTGCTGGGGCGATGTAGATATCCCGGTAGCCGTGTCCCTCCCTCGTGTTCCCCACTATTTCGATGGCTGCTGACGCCATGTAGATGTCCCGGTAGCCGTGTCCTCCCTGGTGTTCCCCACTGTATCGATGGTGTGCTGACTGCTGAGGCGATACTGAAGATGCACCTCCCGGGAATAGGCCAATCTCCCGAGCCAGTCAGAGGCAGTGGTTGGTGTCCACAACGGTCAAAACAAGCCATCTGAAAAGTCAGAATACGATTTGTCTTAGTCCGAAGCTAAAGATGCCAAATGTGCTATTTCCGATAACTACGCGAAACAATTTATACCATATATGGTGTTTTGGGTTCTGACCAACAACCACTTTGCGGCGCTGCATATAGTGTCAGGTCATACACCTGTTGGAGAGATGCACATGTGATAACCGGAGCACTGGACGCGATTCAGTTGGGAGGAGAGACTGCACGAGGTCCCATGTCTAGTCCGGGGTACATTGGCGCCCACCTCAGTGTTGGTCCGGGGTCGAGGAACAGCGAGCCGCACCCAGGCTTGGAATTTCAACAGGAAATCATGTGCCGCTCGGTGGTTTTAATTGGTGTTAGCCAGTTTAAACTGGCAATGAGTAACACAGCAGTACCCAGCACATCATATTTTATAGTTTAACGGTGGCCAATGCCATGTTCAGTTGCAGTTGCATTAAGTTGCAATATATTTTGCGCAGCACACATTGTATCACGACACAGGGAAAGAGGTTGACGAATGGGAATACATAGGTAATACAAAAGGTCGCAAAAGACCATCGAGTGAAGGATGAGATGTATTGTCACATCCAGTTTACCACCATGCCTGAACGGAATTGTGAATGAAGATTATGCAGCACTGCACTGAGCATTGTTAATAATATTGTCAGAATATCCTTCGACCTTTTACTCATTATAACTGAAAGATAAATTAGGTCAAAATGAACTGTATATTTCGACGTCGTGTCTTTTTCAACAGTAACAGTTTGAGGTTGATAAAACAAGTACAAAATGACGTGGAGCGTGTCACAGCATGCACTCTATAAATTAACGATCTCACAGCCAGTGAAATTCGATTGACATGACCTGATTTTAATACATAATATGCTAATATATAAATACACTTTATGTGCTAGACATGGGTACTATATACAGAAACAGAAAACATATGTCACATCATATGCCTACTCACTCCACTGCGCTGAATAATACCCATCGGCTACGACAAACGCGATCTTAACGTGTAGCTATGTGTTTCGATGTGCTCTGTAGCCTGTGTTTCTGGTGTCTGTACATCGGTGTTTGGTGCTGACGGTGTAGTGCGGTATGGGACCGGTGGCAACAGAGTCCAAGAAGATGGGTCCTCTGCTGCCACCGGTCACATACCGCACTACACCGTCAGCACCAAATACCGATGTACAGACACCAGAAACACAGGCTACAGAGCACATCAAAACACATAGCTACACGTTAAGATCGCGTTTGTCGTAGCCGATGGGTATTATTCAGCGCAGTGGAGTGAGTAGGTATATGATGTGACAAATGTTTTCTGTTTCATTATATAGTACCCATGTCTAGCACATAAAGTGTATTTATATATTAGCATATTATGTGTTAAAATCAGGTCATGTCAATCGGATTCCACTGGCTGTGAGATCGTTAATTTATGGAGTGCATGCTGTGACACGCTCCACGTCATTTTGTACTTGTTTTATCACCCTCAAACTGTCACTGTTGAAAAAGTCACGACGTCGAAATATACAGTTCATTTTGGCCTAATTCATCTTTCAGTTATAATGAGTAAAAGGTCGAAGGCTATTCTGACAACGGAATTATGGATCTCAGCTTGCTAGGAATCCATCCCGAGGTTCCCAATTGCTGCATGCTGGTTTGTCGTCATTCTGTTCATCACATCTGCGTCACCGGCGTTCGTTCTGCGTCCGTGCAGTTGTCAGAGACGATGGCGACATACCCGGCACTGTCCCGCTAGTGGTGACCTATTCACAACCAATAAATGATGGGGGCTCGATTGCCTAATGGTAGCGCACTTGTCTTGCAACAGTAAGGCTTCACATCTCGCTGGCTGCTTGGGATTTCGGCTTCCCACGGCCATTCGACATGAGAAAGTGACGACGCTAAATTGCTTCGACAGCTGAATGTGTCGCTGATAACCTAAAGTCGAACTTTAAGTGGGCCTTTCGCGTTGGTTCGTTCTCTTTAAAAAAACAAAACATAAAGTGGTCGTTCGATGTTTGCTGATGTCCAGATGCCGAGCTTCGTGATGAAATGACTTCACGTCTGCTGCAAACGAAGGGCACCACCCTGGATTTCCTCATTAAATTTCATATTGTGAGCAGAGTGAGAGGCATTACAGTGCCAGTTCGATGAATTGCCATGATATAGGTGAGATGTCGGTCTGTAATCTGGTGCTTGGGTGACATTGAAATCAGAGGTCTCACAATGGCCTCACAAAGCGAGGTGTCACAAAATGAGAGACCACGTGAGACAAAGAACTTCTGAGAGCATTCACTCCACCACCCCAAGTGAAGCCAGTTTTACTGAAGACGGAAAATTTTTCCTCGCACGCATGGGGAAGGCGAGGTAAGATCTTTTACCTGCCACGAGTGTTTGGCAGGGGGACAAGAGAGGATTGGTTTCAATAACGACGAGGAGCGGTTAACTGAAGGCCATCGGCGCCACCTGCGGATTTGAATGCAGCTGCCGCCTGTGACCAAACGTCCATGTCCCAGCCTCATTGAAGCAAAATTAAAGCGGTAGTGTGTGCCAGCCAGATAACTGAATCACTATCCTAAGGACCGGAAGTCATTCTGCCACTGCTCTACGGACCCGGCGGCTGGCATCTTTTAATGCCTTGGGCGTACATCGAACGATTCCATAGACAGACAGAAGAAAACGAATACGTGATGCCTCTTACTTCCTCAGGTTTTATGCGGGACCTCATTAATCATTCCAGGTGAAATAGTAATAACTACGAAAACACAATTTGCGTTTACGAGAGATGCTCATTTTAGATCATAAAGTTGACATTGAACAATTCCTGACCACGACACAAAACAAAAACGGCAAATGTTTTGTCAGCAAGTAGTGCTATGTGTGGCGCAGAGAGTAGAGAGAGTGCCTATACCGGGCCTTGGAGTGGCACAAGACCAGTTTGCAGACCATAGCGTCAGCTGGCCGAGCGGTCTGGCGGGGTCCGGCCACATACCCTGTCGGAAATGAGCTCGCTTCCAAGCCTAACAGTGATGGCCAGGGAAAGGGAAGGATTTGCTGCTACAGTGGGACAGCTATCTCAGATCGGCCGCAGCGTCTCGCCGTGCCCGCCGAAGCGCGACGTGGTGCCGTGCATGCGTCACGACGGGTGTGTCGTCACGACGGGTGTGTCGTCACGACGGATGTGTCGTCACGACGGGGGCAGCGGACCGACGCCACACGCGCAGAAACGACGGAAGTCGCCGGCGAGCGGGGTCTCCGTGCTGTCCGGCCGCCATGGCTTACCCCCAGCCAGTCGCGCGTGGTGAACTGAACATCTCGGACGGCCGACCAAGTGAACACGAACCTCGATGCATGCAAAGATGGCTCGATTTGTATACAGCTGCACTATCAGCTGTTTGATCGGTTAACAATGTCTACTTGTCGATCTTGGTGGGATCCTGAGACGCGGCTGCAACCCCCCCTCCCCCCACCCAAAAGACTCTGGCTGGGACTCCTGGACGTCTACACCGGGAAGTTGCAGGAAACCATGCAGATGACGTCAAATGGCCACACACACACGGTAGCGTACGATGTATGGTGCACAACTCCGCAGTTGATGGGTGGTGACGAGGCTGTACAACAGGTAAAAAGCTGGCAAGTGGGACCAAGTGTTAAGAATCCTCAGAAGCGGGACCAAGTGTTAAGAAGGTGTCCACAAATTCATGTAAACGTCACCCCTCTGATGTGTGAAGCGACAGGTGGTGTTGGGCAATGGCTAACCGCAAGGGCCTCCTTTAATATGCCGGCCTGGAGGTGCCAAGTGACGGCCTTGATGGCCCAGTGAAGATATTCCCACATTTCCTCAGCACTAGATGCAAATCAGCTCGCCAAAGCATTGGGTTGTCCAAAATCGGGAAGGCAAACATATCTCAACTGGAATTGATGGAAGCTGAAGTGGGAAACGCGCAGAAACGCACGTATTTCGATGGGCGTAGAACGAGGTAAGAGTAAATATCCTCCTCTAATAGGATGGAGGATTATCTCGAAACGCGCTGCCAATATGAACACTGCGTACTATTGCAAGATCCCAGAATATTTTTGATGCAAAGCTTATTTGCAAATACCGTTTTCCCAAATGCTATGTTGTATCGAATTGGCGTCGCCAACACCACCGTCTAGGTGCAATAATTATATTCGACCGCTGATCATACGTGGTATTTGCCGTTGTAAACAGCATTCGTGTCAAGTTCTGCCAGCCCCAGCGAACATGGTGATACAGTGCACAGTTGAGTCGCGTCGAATTGCTCGTCCTCTCTACCACACACCGACCCCGATACAAAGCGTGCCAGCACAGAATCTGCAGCGATGACAGCCCCAATGCCGAGAGCTAGATCAGATCGGATGGCCTCCAGGCGTGGACGAATATTTGTAGTTATGTTTCAGCGTCGAATATCATGGGTGCCAGGTACTCACACCTAATTGTGACGAGCAATCACTTAACGGGACACTCGGGTTGAAGGGCTTCGCCAGGAGTTGGTAGGTGGGGAAGAAGAACGAGACACGGTTTCGACAGAGAATGAGACACGGTTCCGAAGGAGAATGAGACACGGTTTCGACAGAGAATGCGCCAGGGTTTCGACGGAGAGTGGGACACGGTTTCGAACTAGAATGAGACACGGGTTTGAAGGAGAATGCGACAAGGTTTCGAGGAAGAATGAGACACCGTTTCCAAGGAGAATGAGACACCGATCGAAGGAGATTGGAAGGCGGGGATTCGGAGGAGAATGAGGAAAGGTTTCGAAGGAGAACGAGACACGGTTTCGTCGTCTCCGTTGTCGACTGCACGTGTGTTTGGAGGAGCACGGCCGTGCACACGGACTTGAAACGCACGATAAATGTAACCGACTGCCGAACGCAGCCATGATGCATCCGCAGCTGCTGCCGACAGCTGCGGGCAGCTGGCAAATACCCAACACCAAACAAACACCCGCTGGCCATTGCAATCAGTAAGCGGCGATCCAGACAGCTCCTCACAAGGTCGGACGTGGCCGCAACATCTTAGTAAGAATTATAGTACCCAGGGGCGGTACGTGGCACCCAAATGAGGTGAGGCAGAAAAAAATCGCGACTACGCCCCCCCCCCCCCTCCCCCTCCCCAGAACAAAATGTCGTCGGATTTTCCAAACTTTATTTCTTTGATTCCGAAAATTCACAGCTGTTTCTCTGAGGGGTGCCTCTGGCTGAAGATTTTGAGGTGGATTCCATAGATCCAGGAGCAGATCCAGGAATGATGTTGACTCAGATAAAAAGTTTCTGCTCACAATTGTTTGCAAAAACTAAAATTCATACAGTTATGCTAAGTTGTGCATGTACTTTGGTAAACTGAAGCAAACATTAAGCAAGATATTTTATGTCAAATGGGTCTTTGCATGACTACTTCTTAACATACACACACAAATATATTGTATGGACTGTCAACAATTTTTCCTAATATAGGCATGACTACTTTTGTTCATTCTACTCAAGCATGACACACCAAAAATAGTTATCTAAGGAAAATCCAACTAGTTTTGCTTGCCAACAAAAACTACATTTGTTGTTCATATAGAAGACCTGAGAGCAAATCAAAAACAAGAATGCATCGACTGGACTTGTTAAAGCTTACCCAGCAACTTCTTTCGGTGCCATTTCTTTGGGAAATAACATATAAGCAAGATTTTATTTATTTGAAATCATGTCGCCTAGCATTGATACTGCAGATGATACATAATCCTCCAGTGATGTAGTGATATTAGGTGATCCAGCATCAGTAGGATTACGTAATCGAGTATGAGTAGGATTAGGTGATCTAGCATGAGTAGATTATGTTAGGTTAGGTCAGGTTAGGTTGGGTTATGTTTTTATTGTAATATTACATTATTCTTCAAAATATACTGCCCCACACAACGTACTTCTTCTGTATACTTCCCAAATGTTGTTGAAGTGAAAGGTATAGCCTACATCTGCATTGTCACAAAAGATGTTTTCTTCTGTGGCTGTTTGAAATGTTAGTTGATAGATCTTGATGTTCTTTTCAGTAAATTCATGCTTTAGGGTGAATTTTTATGAATTCCTGGAATTTATCACTCCAATGCAATGTTCATGAAGGTGACTAAGATGATGGGACCACTCATTTTCTGTGCAAATGCGTGCTTTTCAGGTTGTGAACAAAATAACAACAGAAAGTGGGCTTTGAGTTAGGTAACAAATGAAATAAAAATCAGTTTTTATTTCATTTTTAAATGAAATAAAAACTTTAGTTGAAATAAAAAAAGTTAGTTTAAAGAATGCAATAAAAATGCAACATAACAACCTAACCTAGGCTAACCTCACTTTGGATAATTGTTATTTAAAATAATTATAAATATTTTAAACAATTTATTTTTTTAACACTTTTGAAATAAAAACAACAAAGTCCACCCTAACCTATCGTCAGCTGCATTTGAAGACAAAAAATGAGTTCCAAAATTTAACACAAAAATTAACAAACAAACAAAATCCTACTTAAAAAACCTAAACTAACCAAACCAAACCAAACTTAACCCATTTGTTTGCTTTATGGAGGAAAATGTGTGTAAAATTTATATTTTGTTTGTTTGTTTGTCTTGTTACCACTTTAAAGCACAATGATACCTTCTTTTCTTGGTGAAATGACTGCTTATTGAGATATATGTACAACTTGAAGTGCTTATGTCAAAAAGTTTTCATTTCCCAAAGATATGAATTTAAAATTATTTCAAATTACATCAAGATACACATCTATGCATTGTGCAGATCCAAGAAGTTGGTTTTGAGTCGTTTGGTACGGCCAAGTAAAAACTAATTCTCACAAATTTCCAAATTCCTGGGATTTAAACGTGCCTAATTACCTAAGCATGAGCTCAGAGCAACACTTTTTCATAAAATGATACTAGGTTTTGCATAATTTGAGACCGAAGAACATGTTTACTCTAAATCACTGTTTCTTTTTGTTCGCTGGACTGGTATGTCCGTCCTGGAAACACTAGTGAATGCATGGAATTTACAGAGCTGACTAAGCATCGCATCAAAGTCCAGTAAGAGTCCACTGGTCACTAACAATCTTCCTCGTTCGGCTTTCGGTTCGAGTATTTGTCACTTCTCGTATCTACCTAAGTGGGTGGATAGGTAACTTTCTCCTGCCCTTCAATTCCTCACATTGCCTTGTTCTCACGAATAAATGGAAACATTTTTGTGCAAAACATGGCCCGATATACCTCAAAAGTGTCCCTCACACAGCGATCTCCATTAAGAATAGAATAGACTGCATTTCAAAAAAGCCGCATACCCTGCGCTTGTTATGAAACGAATGCGCAATATATGGCGACATGTGCCTTTGCCTTTGCCGACCGGTGATAGAGCTGTTTTGAAGCTAAGATGTAAATGTGAACTTCAATTGTCACCATAATTACGAGTCACCAATTCATATTTGTTTCCAGTTTTTCAACTTTGCTATTTTCCAGGGCATGAAAGCATTTGTATGGAAATATATACAAAAGTACTTCCCAGCTCTACTCAGGTGAGGCACTGCCTTAGTGCCTTACATGGGCCGACCGCCCCTGTCAGTACCTCTCACTGAATTCATCCAGGTTCCAGACTATGAGACAGGGCATGACTATTTGTTTTTCCCATGGGTCGTCCAGTTCTTCATTTCGGCTAGATCTCCCTGTGGGGCTCTTCAGCATTCACAATGACGCACCAGTCTTGTTCAAGGCTGCTTCGACGCTCGACGTCTATTTCTACGATCCAATAGCACTTGTGGGTTTCTGGCATTTCGGGACGATTATACGCCCTACTGCGGTGCAGATAGTGATCGGAATGTGCTGTGCTTCACAATCACAGCATCGGCCCAACACTGCAATCTGATTTACGTATCTGATCCATGGACGGGAAAACTGATTTGGCAGCAACGAAGCGATTAACGTTGCAACAGAAGTCGACCAGACCAACGCTCATCGCATGTGAATGAGACCGCTTGCGCAAAGGCTGGAAGCGAAACGTGATGTGTGTGGTTGGCCGAGTGACCAACTGGCCTAATCCACCCTCGGGCTGGTGCGAGGTCAGGATCGCGGGTTCTGGTCCTCGCGTATCTCAGAGTATTATCAGTTGACACACACACTACCATTAAAATACCGAAATACATTACTTTCGTAATTCATAGTAATGTGCCTTTTTAGTGGTTCTCCTAAACGTTCCACCAGTCGGAGGTGCAAGATGTATATACAAAAGCTAGGCTGAAATTTCTGAACCAGCTGAAACGGAAAATATTCCGTATTGTCACGAGTAATGTACACCTTGCTCTTCATTCATTAGGGCATGCTTATATAGCTACGTAACTGTATCCACATCCGCCATTTACTTTACAAATTTCCGTGTGGTCACACGCGCTCGGTTGTTATTGTGATAACTTACCTCCGGCGGCGAAAGCACCAATTTGCATGCTTACTGTGTTGTTAGCATCATTGAGTACCGAAAGATGATGTAGTGCTGCTTACGTAAACCAGCCCATCGGTTATCGACAGTTTTTGTCATGGGACAGGTTAGCCTTCAAATTGGCATCACCTTGCGAACACTGCGCATCGCGTATGGTCCATGCTGATGCACTAGCTGGTGCTTGTTCCATGCTCTCCATTGTTCAAATCTCGTCGATATCCAAGGTATTCTGAGTTGATTGTGGAGCCACGGACTCCACTTCTGCACCGCAACTTCTGGCTATCAGTGTGGAAGCGAAGCCGGACCGCCGTCTCGTCATGGCTACAGCATGGGACACATCAGGGGCTGCAGCACGGGACACATCAGGGGCTGCAGCATGGGACACATCAGGGGCTACAGCATGGGACACATCAGGGGCTACAGCACGGGACACATCAGGGGCTACAGCACGGGACACATCAAGGGCTGCAGCATGGGACACATCAAGGGCTGCAGCACGGGACACATCAGAGGCTACAGCACGGGACACATCAGGGGCTACAGCATTAGACACATCAAGGGCTGCAGCATGGGACACAGCAGGGGCTGCAGCACGGGACACAGCAGGGGCTGTGGCACGGGACACATCAGGGGCTGCAGCACGGGTCACATCAAGGGCTGCAGCACGAGACACATCAAGGGTTGTGGCACGGGACACATCAAGGGCTGTGACACGGGACACATCAAGGGCTGCAGCACGGGTCACATCAAGGGCTGTGACACGGGTCACATCAGGGGCTGCAGCACGGGACACATCAAGGGCTGCAGTACGGGACACATCAAGGGCTGTGGCACGGGACACATCAGGGGCTGCAGCACTGGACACATCAAGGGCTGCAGTACGGGACACATCAAGGGCTGTGACACGGGACACATCAGGGGCTGCAGCATGGGACACATCAGGGGCTGCAGCACGGGACACAGCAGGGGCTGTGGCACGGGACACATCAGGGGCTGCAGCACGGGTCACATCAAGGGCTGCAGCACGAGACACATCAAGGGTTGTGGCACGGGACACATCAAGGGCTGTGACACGGGACACATCAGGGGCTGCAGCACGGGACACATCAAGGGCTGCAGTACGGGACACATCAAGGGCTGTGGCACGGGACACATCAGGGGCTGCAGCATGGGACACATCAGGGGCTGCAGCACGGGACACAGCAGGGGCTGTGGCACGGGACACATCAAGGGTTGTGGCACGGGACACATCAAGGGCTGTGACACGGGACACATCAGGGGCTGCAGCACGGGTCACACCAAGGGCTGCAGCACGAGACACATCAAGGGCTGCAGCACGGGACACAGCAGGGGCTGTGGCACGGGACACATCAGGGGCTGCAGCACGGGTCACATCAAGGGCTGTGGCACGAGACACATCAAGGGTTGTGGCACGAGACACATCAAGGGTTGTGGCACGGGACACATCAAGGGCTGTGACACGGGACACATCAGGGGCTGCAGCACGGGACACATCAAAGGCTGTGACACGGGACACATCAGGGGCTACAGCACGAGACACATCAGGGGCTGCAGCACGAGACACATCAAGGGCTGCAGCACGGGACACAGCAGGGGCTGTGGCACGGGACACATCAGGGGCTGCAGCACGGGTCACATCAAGGGCTGCAGCACGAGACACATCAAGGGTTGTGGCACGGGACACATCAAGGGCTGTGACACGGGACACATCAGGGGCTACAGCACGGGACACATCAAGGGCTGTGACACGGGTCACATCAGGGGCTGCAGCACGGGACACATCAAGGGCTGTGGCACGGGACACATCAAGGGCTGCAGCACGGGACACATCAAGGGTTGTGGCACGGGACACATCAAGGGCTGTGACACGGGTCACATCAGGGGCTGCAGCACGGGACACATCAAGGGCTGTGGCACGGGACACATCAAGGGCTGCAGCACGGGACACATCAAGGGCTGTGGCACGGGACACATCAAGGGCTGTGGCACGGGACACAGCAGGGGCTGTGGCACGGGACACATCAAGGGCTGTGGCACGGGACACATCAAGGGCTGTGACACGGGACACACCAGGGGCTGCAGCACGGGACACATCAGGGGCTGCAGCACGGGACACATCAAGGGCTGTGACACGGGACACACCAGGGGCTGCAGCACGGGTCACATCAGGGGCTGCAGCACGAAACACATTAAGGGCTGTGACACGGGACACATCAAGGGTTGTGGCACGGGACACATCAAGGGCTGTGGCACGGGACACACCAAGGGCTGTGGTACGGGATACAGCAGGGGCTGTGGCACGGGACACATCAGGGGCTGTGGCACGGGACACATCAAGGGCTGTGGCACGGGACACACCAAGGGCTGTGGTACGGGATACAGCAGGGGCTGTGGCACGGGACACATCAGGGGCTGTGGCACGGGACACATCAAGGGCTGTGGCATGGGACACATCAGGGGCTGCAGCACGGGTCACATCAAGGGCTGCAGCACGAGACACATCAAGGGCTGTGACACGGGACACATCAGGGGCTGTGGCACGGGACACACCAAGGGCTGTGGCACGGGACACATCAAGGGCTGCAGCACGGGACACATCAGGGGCTGTGGCACGGGGCACATCAAGGGCTGTGGCACGGGACACATCAGGGGCTGCAGCATGGGACACATCAAGGGCTGCAGCACGGGACACATCAAGGGCTGTGGCACGGGACACATCAGGGGCTGCAGCATGGGACACATCAAGGGCTGCAGCACGGGGCACATCAGGGGCTACAGCACGGGACACATCAAGGGCTGCAGCATGGGACACATCAGGGGCTACAGCACGGGACACATCAAGGGCTGCAGCACGGGACACATCAGGGGCTGCAGCACGGGACACATCAGGGGCTACAGCACGGGTCACATCAAGGGCTGCAGCACGAGACACACCAAGGGCTGTGGCACGGGACACACCAAGGGCTGTGGCACGGGACACATCAGGGGCTACAGCACGGGTCACATCAAGGGCTGCAGCACGGGTCACATCAAGGGCTGCAGCACGAGACACATCAAGGGCTGTGGCACGGGACACATCAGGGGTTGTGGCACGGGACACATCCGGGGCTGCAGCACAGGACACATCAGGGTCTGCAGCACGAGACACATCAAGGGCTGTGGCACGGGACACAGCAGGGGCTGTGGCACGGGACACATCAGGGGCTGGGATGCGGGACACATCGCTGGAAAGTTCATCCAGTGTACCCTAAACTGGGTACCTTGAAACCGATGTACGACAAGTTGCATCATTAGCCGTTGGATTCCTCGTGCTAAATCGATCTTTAGAAATAAAAAAAGTTTATTGTGTGCGTAAGAACCACCCAAAATTACTCCATGTCAGAAGTTCTAGACTGATGCAAAAGAATGGAGCAATTAATATCACATTTCACGAGAAAGGTGCCTACTTTTGAATCCCTCGAACATTTCCGTTGACATCGCCCTGTGACTCGATAAACCTCTGAAATTGCCCAGAATTGCCCTGGCGGCCTGATTTGTTGGCGCCATGCCAAGTTGAGACGTCTGCAGAGCCGCACGGCACTCAAACTGGGTCGAGACGTCTCCGAGACACCATGTGCCATTCAAACGGGGTCGAGACGTCCCCGAGACAGACACCGTGTGCCACTCGATTTATTTCCATGCGGCTGTCGGTGTGCCGATTGAACTTGTGGTTTGACCAGTGTCTGCTCGGAGCGGGGGGGAGGAAGTCGTGACAGCGGCGCGACCACCGAGCTCGGTCGGGAGCCGGCTGATTTATGGAACAGGTAGCCCATTTCCATGTAGACAACGTGGCTTGCATCGTCGAGTTTAACCCTGCAGCCATGCATAGGCAAGAGTAAACCGGCCCGGTCGGCATCTGAAGCTGGCCACCGTCCCAGAATATAATCCAAGGTCCACCGGGCGCAAGGCCGGTAGACCTTGCTACCTTGGCTGCTGCCTATTACCAACTGTTTGAATAGGCAAGAGTTTAGCGTAGATGTCGGTGGCGTTGATAACGTGTCCTGTAATGGGTGACATTGGCGTGGCACTGGCATCACATTGGGCTTGTTTCCTCGATACTGATGCACAAGCATGCAGGTGTATTTTTAGACGTTTTCTCTAGTCTTGTCCATGCGATTCAGAGTTTATCTCATCACATCATTTTGTCACGCTTTTCTCATCGGCTCCTCATTGTTATCAGCTCACATCGTGCTCCGTCACCATCTCACGTCTTCATAGCATCGTCATCGTGGACTCGTGCTCGCCTTTCGTTATTCATCGTCACACTACGAAATGTCGCCACCGTCGTCGTCATCTCCCAAACTCTTCGTCTCACCGCCGCCATCTACTCTCTCTCTCTCTTTCTCCCTCTCTCTTTTTTCTCTCTCTCTCTCCCTCTCTCTCTCTCTTTCTCTCTCTCTCTCTCTCTCTCTCTCTCTCTCTCTCTCTCTCTCTCTCTCTCTCTCTCTCTCTCTCTCTCTCTCTCTCTCTCTCTCTCTCTCTCTCTCTCTCTCTCTCTCTCTCTCTCTCTCTCTCTCTCTCTCTCTCTCTCTCTCTCTCTCTCTCTCTCTCTCTCTCTCTCTCTCTCTCTCTCTCTCTCTCTCTCTCTCTCTCTCTCTCTCTCTCTCTCTCTCTCTCTCTCTCTCTCTCTCTCTCTCTCTCTCTCTCTCTCTCTCTCTCTCTCTCTCTCTCTCTCTCTCTCTCTCTCTCTCTCTCTCTCTCTCTCTCTCTCTCTCTCTCTCTCTCTCTCTCTCTCTCTCTCTCTCTCTCTCTCTCTCTCTCTCTCTCTCTCTCTCTCTCTCTCTCTCTCTCTCTCTCTCTCTCTCTCTCTCTCTCTCTCTCTCTCTCTCTCTCTCTCTCTCTCCTCTCTCTCTCTATCTCTCTCTCTCTCTCTCTCTCTCTCTCTCTCTCTCTCTCTCTCTCTCTCTCTCTCTCTCTCTCTCTCTCTCTATATCTCTCTCTCTCTCTCTCTCTCTCTCTCTCTCTCTCTCTATATATATATCTCTCTCTATCTCTCTCTCTCTATATATATATCTCTCTCTCTCTCTCTCTCTCTCTCTCTCTCTCTCTCTCTCTCTCTCTCTCTCTCTCTCTCTCTCTCTCTCTCTCTCTCTCTCTCTCTCTCTCTCTCTCTCTCTCTCTCTCTCTCTCTCTCTCTCTCTCTCTCTCTCTCTCTCTCTCTCTCTCTCTCTCTCTCTCTCTCTCTCTCTCTCTCTCTCTCTCTCTCTCTCTCTCTCTCTCTCTCTCTCTCTCTCTCATCTGTGCACTCTCCTTCAGACACAGTGCGACATTCCATACACTGTCCCACAAACCAGTCGCCGGTCCGCACCACGGCCTCTGCCAGACGGGGCATGGACACACACCGGTGTATGTACACATGTACACCGGACCTGGCCGGTTCCGGCCCGCCGCACCATGCGGCACCATCGGTGGCATGTTCACCAGTCTGGTGGTTGCTGGCTCCCTCTCTCTGTGGGCAGCTGTTCCAGTGTGACCCCAGCGCGGTCATGCATAATGATCGCATGGCAATCACAGTGGTGACGTTACGGGTGGGGAGTGTTTAAGGAAGAAAGGAATGAATTCCGTTGAGAGCTACCGAAACTGTGTAGAAGGAAAGAGGAAGCGTTGGATGCTTACGGCCTTGCAATGCAGGTGTAACGGTGCTTAAGACCTTGTAATGTAGGGTAACTGATGCTCACGACCTTGCAATGTAGGTGCGACTGATGTTTACGAATGGACCGACATGAGTTCCGGATAGTGGCACTGCAGGACACGGGTGTCACGTGATGGGGTTGTCACCTGATGCAATCAAATACTTGCATGCAATGCATTACAAAGCAGCAACGAACGGGAGATCAGCTACTGGCGAAAGTCCAACGGTCAAGTTGTAATTGGTTAGTTCTACTTCCGGGCGGCAGCGATACCTGCCTTGTTTTATTGGGAGCACGAACCCACGCGTTGTATAGAGATACCTACAGAAGGAGGGTAACTCTTAACATGTTCGGTACTTACACCTGGTACGTAAGTAGGCCGATCCGACGTGTTTCGGCGAAGTCGTCTATTGTGGTGTGTGTGAGCTTTTTGGTGCCCAAAACTACGTAAAAAGCACGGTTACCATATGGACCTCATGGTCGGATCAACATTTACTCCATGGTCGGATCAACATTTACTTCATGGTCGGATCAACATTTGTCTGCGTGTGCGTCATCATCTGGCACATTTACACACATGTTGGATCCGTTATCTTCAACTTGTCGGTCGTGACTGGGTTTTGAAAACAGCTGGTTGTCTGACATCGAGGGCTCGGTTTTCTAATTGTTTTCATGTATATGCCCACTGCTTACCCGCCTGCTGAGCTGCAGTATGCAAACGCACAATACTAACGACTGGTTTTGCTGGTTCGTTGCTAATTTCAGTCCAATTGGATCAGATTGTCTGAAATGCTGCAGTCAGCTTGGAGTTTTAAGAAATACGCCAGTCAAAATATCAATGACATAGACGAACAGTTACCGCACATTCCTAAAACGGAAGAAAGAGGGCCAATTTAAAACTTGCAGTGGAGGACGGGGTGCTAGAAGCGGAAGTAGGCAGGGGTGTTTCCAATATTTCTAGCCAATGCGGGCGACGAGCGCGAAACTTCTGGAGTAGGTAGCGTCAGAAAACTGTCTGCCGTGAAGTTGGCATGGCATCAGGCTGATGTACCGTAGAATTACGTGTCGATCGCGTATCTGCAACAAACACAGTCGGATCTTCGCCCTCATGACGCACAAGGCTTCACTGGATTGTCTTGTCATGGGACTTGTGACAGCGCCGTTCGCCCAGTCCGGTGCCGATCACTGGATTGTCTTGTCATGGGACTTGTGACAGCGCCCTTCGCCCAGTCCGGTGCCGATCACTGGATTGTCTTGTCAGGGGACTTGTGACAGCGCCCTTCGCCCAGTCCGGTGCCGATCACTGGATTGTCTTGTCATGGGACTTGTGACAGCGCCCTTCGCCCAGTCCGGTGCCGATCACTGGATTGTCTTGTCATGGGACTTGTGACAGCGCCCTTCGCCCAGTCCGGCGCCGATCCCGCCACCTGAGTTCTATGCCGATGTAACCGCATTTACGGGAACAACACAGGTGATAGCATCGGATGATAGCTGGATTTAGACTATCCCAGCTTTAGACTGTCATAACTCGAACGCTTACCAGCAAATTATTTATACAACTTGTCATGCGACGAAAACAAAATACTTGGCTCAGACACGTGAGCATCCGGTTCTGCGCGCGCGGTGTTTCTGACCTTCCCGCCGAAAGTTAGACGTGCAGGCGGATCAATCGCATACGTCGGCCGCTCTTGGACAAAGAGAAGGTCCCTGTCATGAGTGAAGAGAAGGTCCCTGTCATGAGTGAAGAGAAGGTCCCTGTCATGAGTGAAGAGAAGGTCCCTGTCATGAGTGAAGAGAAGGTCCCTGTCATGAGTGAAGAGAAGGTCCCTGTCATGAGTGAAGAGAAGGTCCCTGTCATGAGTGAAGAGAAGGTCCCTGTCATGAGTGAAGAGAAGGTCCCTGTCATGAGTGAAGAGAAGGTCCCTGTCATGAGTGAAGAGAAGGTCCCTGTCATGAGTGAAGAGAAGGTCCCTGTCATGAGTGAAGAGAAGGTCCCTGTCATGAGTGAAGAGAAGGTCCCTGTCATGAGTGAAGAGAAGGTCCCTGTCATGAGTGAAGAGAAGGTCCCTGTCATGAGTGAAGAGAAGGTCCCTGTCATGAGTGAAGAGAAGGTCCCTGTCATGAGTGAAGAGAAGGTCCCTGTCATGAGTGAAGAGAAGGTCCCTGTCATGAGTGAAGAGAAGGTCCCTGTCATGAGTGAAGAGAAGGTCCCTGTCATGAGTGAAGAGAAGGTCCCTGTCATGAGTGAAGAGAAGGTCCCTGTCATGAGTGAAGAGAAGGTCCTGTCATGAGTGAAGAGAAGGTCCCTGTCATGAGTGAAGAAGGTCCTGTCATAGTGAAGGTCCCTGTCATGAGTGAAGGAAGGTCCCTGTCATGAGTGAAGAGAAGGTCCCTGTCATGAGTGAAGAGAAGGTTCCTGTCATGAGTGAAGAGAAGGTCCCTGTCGTGAGTGAAGAGAAGGTCCCTGTCATGAGTGAAGAGAAGGTCCCTGTCATGAGTGAAGAGAAGGTCCCTGTCATGAGTGAAGAGAAGGTCCTGTCATGAGTGAAGAGAAGGTCCCTGTCATGAGTGAAGAGAAGGTCCCTGTCATGAGTGAAGAGAAGGTCCCTGTCATGAGTGAAGAGAGGTCCCTGTCATGAGTGAAGAGAAGGTTCCTGTCATGAGTGAAGAGAAGGTCCCTGTCATGAGTGAAGAGAAGGTCCTGTCATGAGTGAAGAAGGTCCCTGTCATGAGTGAAGAAGGTCCTGTCATGAGTGAAGAAAGGTCCCTGTCATGGTGAAGAGAAGGTTCTGTCATGAGTGAAGAGAAGGTCCTGTCATGAGTGAAGGTCCCTGTCATGAGTAGAGAGAAGGTCCTGTCATGAGTGAGAAGGTCCCTGTCATGAGTGAAGAAGGTCCCTGTCGCGGAGTGAAGAGAAGGTTCCT
>JAOTOM010001606.1:0-74144 GCA_034440615.1 Ashinkailepas kermadecensis | reverse complement strand
TGCCCATTCTCCCACTATTTTTGGTTAAAGCACCGGATTTCGACCACTATTTGCAAAAGGGGCCGACTTTAAAAATAATAATAAAAATTTAACTTAAATTAAAATAAAAATAATAATCAGTAACATAATGTCCTGTGTATGGGCCCCAGCCTACCTCCACCGCTTCTATGTTACCGGATTTTTGTTCTTGTTTACCAAAACGTTCACGTTCATGTTCAACGTCTTGTACCACGTCAACGTTCGTGCACGTGTACACACTGGCGGACCCGATTTTGTCAACTCTTGCTAAAGCAGAACTTGAGCAGCATGGAACCCTCGATGTGTGTCAGAATCTACTATGCTACCATGCTGGCCTCCAAACAATTATTTGTTTTATTAAATCCTTTAAAATTGGACATTCTTTCATCCAGATGCTATTTTTTAACCTCGGCAAAGGTTACTGCATTTTAATTTAGTTGAATTCTGTTGTTTTCGGGGAGGGCCAAAAGACACTATGCCCCCCCCCCACCCCCCACCCCCCACCCCCCCACCCTTTTAAGCGCTTCGGGCGGTCATGGCCGGAATGGCCTCTCCCTGGATCCGCCAGTGGTCGTTTCCTCAGAGCTGGAATGAAGTCCGGTATTGATCAACAACAAAATGTATTAATGAACAACGACTGGCGCAGTATTGGCGTTTCCACCCAACTCCTGGACGGGGCTGGTTGTCGGGCTTTGGCATGGCGGGCACTTACACCGGGTACTTGGCCGCGATGGCGCTGATCAGGGCCCGGAACTCCTGCCAACAGTCATATTCATGTCAACAGATCAGGCCGTGCATTGCATTGCGGCCACCCACACCGGGTACTTGGCCGCGATGGCGCTGATTAGGGCCCGGAACTCCTGCCAACAGTCATAGTCATGTCAACAGATCAGGCCGTATGTGCATAGATGGAAAAAAACTTATTACGAACGCAATGCCGATACCACTGGGATGGTCAATTTTTGAATGCTATTTTTATGCGCCTTTACTGAAAATTAATCACAACAAGTAAAGAATACACCTTTGGTACGCATCTTCTATACTTGTCATCTCAAAAGCATATTTTGTGCATCCCCGATCACTTGGAACATTTCAGCTCACATATTTCCCAGTTCCTTCCAAAATTATCACACATATCTCCTTACCAGCCGATTAACGAAAGGGAGTACTGCCGGAGCCATAATCCATACTCCTTCTTTTTCATTACTGGCAGTTCGTCTGTTTTTTTATCTTTATCCATGCGGAAAAGTGTATCACATAACTGTTTGCACCAGCCCAAAGTTACTTATTCCGTTCCAGTTTTATCCCTACCGATTATAAACGTTTTGCGTATTCTTTGTATTCTATTACATCTGCTACTCTATTCTTCTTCCTCGTCTATCGCTAAACGTTGATTGACATCTGCGCTCACATTTAGCACCAGTATACTTACGTTGCCGCGGTGTCGACGCTGCCACATGAATTCATCTATGTGGCTCGCCAGCATATCCCGGCTGGTCCCTCGCATGGCCTTCAGGCGTGTTTTCAGGAGGGACCAGGTGCCCTCCGCCCGGTTTGCCCAGCCATCGGACATGCGTATGTGCGTCGGATATATGTCAATGTTAAGCGATTCACATGGTGAATACATTGTTTGTACAACTATCTGTCTTTAATTTAACAGTCCTCCATCTCCCAGAGAACAAAGCTGACCAAATTCCAGTTTACCAGCATCAGTTCAACAAGTAGAGCACCTCTCGCAGAAAGCCACAAAGCCCATCGCACAACCCGAGAAGAACACAACGGGAACAGTTACCGAAAGCCACCTAAGGTTTGTTACCGCGGTGACGAAGTCTTTGCCCACCCGTGCATGAGTTTTTCGGTCGCCTCAATGGGTACCTCACAATCTCGCCATCCGAACTGACTTAGATCGTTTTTATATAGGAGACACGATGCAGGATATTTGACGGGCACGACTCGTTCAGGAGATGTGGGAATACTTAGAATTTCCGAATAATGTATCCTTGTGCTACCATCCGCCCGAACGAATTATCGGCGATGGTTGACGGCCTCCTGCCGATAACCAGCTGCCTGGAGGACGCCGTTGTTATACGCCGCCCACCCATCGGACCATATCTGGAACGGTAAGGAGCGCATTCGGAATCACAGTATGCAAGTCTCATTGTAGTGACAAACTTTGCAGTTTGAGGATCTTTTCATCCTTCAACTCGTCTGGAGGAATGGACACTATTTGGTGTCGTAGTAACCCGTTGCTATTCATTGGAGACATGTCGTCATGGTTCTGCATAGCATTACCGTCACGATGTGCATTGTTTTCCACGTGTCTACACTTAAAATACGATCATATTGGGCTTCCTCGTCGATGCCTTCTAATTGAGAATGTGCATCCCATTGCGTGCCCAATTGCGTTGCATCGCCTCACCTCCACTCCGTCTCCTGAGTCTGCATACAGCTGTCTGCCTTCCCTGCGCGATATGCTAGTCACTAGCACTTCAGCAACGCTTTGCTTGTTCCGTCCATTTTGCATTGATCAGCATGGTAATGTGGTTGATAAAATAACTGTTGTGTCCAGCAAAAGTGATGGGGTGGAGATAAATATAAAATGTCTCCAGGAATGTGCCAGATGTCCTCACGGACGGTCTCAATGAGAGCACTGGTAAGTAGGGAAAACAATCACTGCACTCACTTTTCAACCCCAAGCTGTAAGGAATTGCACTTACAGATAATTCAAAGGGAAAGGAAACCCATACCATATTTCCATACACCTTCACCTTCCTTCTCAAGAACACTTCAATTTCTACTCAGCAAACACTTCCAAGATTGCCCTGGCCATCCCCTGTGTGCGCCGCTGACTACAGTGAAAACATTAAGGCCATTTCCACGGATACACAACACACAATTTACATACCAAACTGCCGGGCAGCACGTGCTGGCAGACGATTGGCACCAGCGTAGCCTCGGTGCGGTCCGGCACTATCTGGAGGTGGGTTTGTCCTGATTCGTACCTCAAGCCGAAAACCCATGTTTCGGCCACGGGCCTCGCTCTTCCGTTTCTTGATCTCTTCGAACGGGCGACGAGACTTTCGTCGATTTGCACGGGTCCGTTGACCCCTCCAAGAATCCGAGGATGTCTCAGGAGGTCGTCGGTCATCACCTGTGGTGAAACGGATCATTGGTTGTATTAGTTTCAGATTCCGCTCAAATCAGTTATGGGAGATGAACGACATTACCTGGCAACAAACGGCCGTTCATACTTTTCGGTTGTATAACTCCATCTTCATCTTCATCTCCGTCTCCGTCTCCGTCCCCGTCTCCGTCTCCGTCTCCGTCTCCGTCTCCGTCTCTATCTATCTATATATCTCTAGTCTCCGTTTCCGTCTACGTCTACGTCTACGTCTACGTCTACGTCTACGTCTACGTCTACGTCTACGTCTACGTCTACGTCTACGCCTACGTCTACGTCTACATATATATATATATCTTGGGTAGAAGCTGAAATATACCTAGCTCAACGGCCTGATTTTTTTTTTTTTGGGGGGGCATCAGCGTAAGGTATATTAACCTTTTTTTTGTAATTTCAATGCTCAGTGCATTGGCAAGATATCCAATCGTGAGAGTAGTGACCTCCCATTTTCTCGGATGGTACCGGATAGCAACACAGGTGTCACACACATGCGCCACGTGACGTTATATAAAATAATAGTAAGTGCTGCACGCACAAATTCGGCATGCATTTAAAGAAGGTCTACTCACTTCTCTAAGGAAGTTTGCCCAGTCAACGATGGTTTTGGGTGACATTTCTGCCTCCTTGGCGATTTGGTGGCTAGGCGTTTTCGGGGAGTAGAAGTAGGTGATGAGCATGGGCTGACGGAGCTCGAGGTGTGAGCTCGCGAAGAAAGAGCCGTGCCGTATAATTTTGGTGGCTCGGCACTGGCCATCCTTGCAACGCCAGGCGACTTGGTCCGTCATGGCGGCCCTCCGACCCTCCTCCATCTGCGCCCCGCAAGTGCAGCGCATTGTGCGGGCAAGGAGGCCCTGGTCCCTGAAAAAGTAAGAAACAGTTTACTGGACCTACACTGCATTATTTAGCATAGCACCAACTCATGGCGAGGGGAAAGTGATCATGTACGCCACGTATCTGTAATAAATTGACTACGTTGAATAGAAAGGCAACCATTTGCCCCGGAACATTCGCGGGATCGTAGAACCTTTCACCCCTCGCATTGCCTGGGCAGACGGGAATAAAATTGCTCGGTAATATTATTGTTCTAATCTAAATGCAAAAATGTGATCAACGACATGATGCACTTCGTATCCGAAACGTTCAAAGTAGCTGAAGACATTTTCTCTTTACCTCTTTTAGATGACCTTCTAGATTAGGTCAAATGGGTCAATGTCGGAGTACATTCTTCGCCGACATGTTCAAACGCTGGTCGTGAAAAATCAATTTCGTACTTCAATATTGATTGCATATGCTACGTGCATGACGCATTGACACGTGCAAAGGTCAAAGTAACCGATCAGATTAAGGTCAAGTATCTGGAAAGATGTGGTTAACTGTTCAAACTGTCGCTCGAACTGATGAACTGATGAAATGTTTAAACCGAAACTACGAGTGTCCTCTACGTCAGCTTAGGGACCCTCTTGAACGGCCCAGGGTCTCCTCCTCCAGGCCGTGCCGTACACATTTGGTGGAACGGCACTGACCATCTTTGCAGGCGGCTTTATCCGCCGTGGCGGCCCGCTTTCCCTCCTCCATTTGCGCTCCACAAGATATTAAAAAAAACAGATTAGACCCTCCACCAGGCCAGGGCCCATTGTATGGCTGGAGCATACTCCGTCGACCCAGGGGCCCTTGAAATCAGCCGGATCCTTACAACGGCTCAGGGCTCCCTCCGGAGGCCTAGCACTCTATATTTCCACAACCCGGGCTCCCAACGTTTGCCGTGGGCACTCTTCGTCGGCTGGAGAGCCGTTTCTGCCCGGGACCCTCTCCATCAACCCGGTCCCCTTTCGTCGGCCCAGGGGTCTTTATGTCGACCCGGGGTCCTCATCGTTCGCCCGGATCCCCCTGGAGTGCCCAAGTTAAAGTGCGCTTTGTCACAGCCTATTTTGAAACGTTTTCAACATCCGATTTGAGCCACTCCGGGGCCCAAGGAGGAGGGGTGCATAGCCACCCATGGCCCTTCTGGATCCGCTACTGCCCGTTGGACACCATAATCGCTGCACCACTGATTGTACATATATATATATATATATATATATATATATATATATATATATATATATCAACAACGAGAAGCAAGAAGCAAGAAGAGAACCAGGAAGGTCCAATGTTTGAGCAGAAGACAAACCTGTATTAGCAGAAGAAGTCAAGACACGAAGAGATCCAGGGACCCTAGAGGAGCACTCCTGCGAATCTAGAAGGAAAACCTCCCTCACCATATCCCCAACTACTCCCTGTCTCCCAACTAACCTTTACCCCCCGGAGGAAACCTAACGGTGACGAGCCCACTGTCTTGGGCCGTTGCGGCCGGGCAGGGACCGAGCGAAAGCTCGGTCCAGGGTGCAACGAATCCGGGTAATTTTTCAGTCAGGAAGGACACTTGCGGGGGGCGGGACCAAACCCTTACACACCATGGCGTCTGCCGCAGGCACCACACAAGGAACCTACCTAGTTGGTATGAACACAGAAACAGGACACAACATCACACAGGAGTCTCCTTTCACTATCGAGAGGACACTCAGACACCTTCTTAATTCAACACACTTCAAGGTCCACAAGCATACCACACACATCCTAGTCCAAACACAGAGCAGCGCGGACACACAAACCCTACTGACGACAGCCACCTTTAACAGCCAGCGCTGCTCCTTCACGTTACACCACGCCTTGAACACCAGCCGGGGCTACATTCGCGCCCCAGAGCTGGATAACTTGCCACGTGACAGCATCGCCGCACTATTCGACACCTCAGCCCTCCTGAACGCCACAACCACAATTAGCCAACTTAAACGGGAGGCACGCTCGACTCACAAAATTATACTACTGACCTTCGACTCGCCACACATGCCATCACACGTACACATACACAACAAAACATACGAGGTCCGCCTCTACGTGCCTCTACCACTACGGTGCCGGTTCTGTCTGCGTTATGGACATGGCGAACGCGCATGCGCGTCACCAACTCCCAGATGCAGCCAGTGCGCCGGTCACCACGCGGCATCCGACTGCAACTCTTCCGAAAGGAAGTGTGCATGCTGTGATGGGCCGCACCCCGCCACCGACCCCGGCTCCCCCAAGTGGGCATACGAGAAGGAGGTGTGCCGGTATGCGGCAACACATCGGGTGCCACACGCAACAGCACGACAGCACCTACGCCACACCGCCACTGACACTCGCATAGCCACAACTGCACCTCTCGACACCGCACCTACCGAAGGGCGAAGCTACGCAGCGACGTTCTCCACACCTAAACCCACAACCCCACCAACACCAGCTCCCAGCCACCCAACCACCCCACCAGCAGCCGGTTCCCGGAACCCGGCACACCTCCCTTCTCAACGCCCCTCCGACCCCCGTCTCAACCGCCCCACCGATCCCCGACCTCCCCGGCCCACCGCCCCTCGACCTCACCGATCACCGCTCCTTCCCACCCCGCCCCACCCAGGACCTGGCCTCCTCCCACACCCACTCCACTTCAGACCTGGCCCTTACCCACAGCCCCTTCACCCTCGACCCGGCCTCCTCCTACACCATTTCCACCAGCGTCCCGGCATCCCACATCCACCCCACCGAGGAATGGGCCTTCTTCCCCTCCCACCCCATCTCAGACCCGGCCCATGCCCACCACCATCCCACAATCCACCCCGCCTCATCCCTCCGCCAACACACTTCAGACCCAGACATGGTCCCCACCCCATCCCCCACGGGTACCCACCCATCGCCCACAGGACCTGGCCTTACCCCTTCGCGTCACCTCCTCGAACCGGCCAGGGCCCACCTCGCCACCCTGAAGCCTTCCCTCCACTGCCTCCACCAGGGCCTCGGCCCCTACCACACCCATCCGGCCGGCCCAAACCAAGGCGTAGAACCAAGGCCACTACAACACCCACCCAGACAACCCTCAAGTCCACGGCCACCACCTCCTGCCAAACCGAACCTCCCACCACCTCCTGCACACCCACCCAAACCCACTCCAAACCCTCGTCTGAGGCCAGCACTCAGACTGAACCTACCACTCCTTCAAAGCCCGTCGAACCCACCACTCCAGACCAACGAATCCCACCCGAACCCACCGCGCCTCCCAAGCGCAAATCACGCCACCACTCTACCCAATCACCCCCCAGAACCCGTGCGACCAGGTCCAGGCTACTGCTCCTGCCTGGATCACCTCCCAACCCTCTCTCCGTTCACCGGTTCAACCTTTCCCCCCAACTCGACACAGACACCACCCCAGTATAGGAACACCAACAGTCACTAAGCGCGTTTGACAATGGGACTTTTTCTGCAGTGGAACACCGGAGGCCTTCCAGGCAAATTCATAGAATTAAACTCTGAATTTTTGCAACAAAAACCATTACTAGCTGCGCTCCAAGAAACTAACTTTAGAGATTCTGACTCCACCTGGAACAAAATCCCAGATTACACTTGGCACGTCGACAACGTAAACGGCCCAAATAGGAAATGGGGCAGGGGTGTTGATTTTTGAAAAACATTGGGGGGGGGGCGAAGTGCCAACGAACTAGACCCCCCAAAAAAAAAAAAAAAAAAAAATAATCGGATTTAGCCCACTATATTTTCAGATCTCAGAAATTCTGATTTTTTATTCGACGATGTGTATGTTTATGTTTATTCAGCATCCTCACCGACGGGGAAAATCGTCCAATAACTGGTGAAGTCACATAATTAAAAGAGCAGTGCTCAGTACATTTCAACATAACAACTCTTGATTGGTTATTGGTTCTACGACACGTCGACCGTTGTGTCATATCGCGTCGCCAATCTCTGACGCCGATTGGTCGCGGGCGAAGAGTAGCGACAGGTGAGACTCGAACTCACCAACATAACAACTCTGAGTAATAGCATGCGACTGCAGTGCCATATAGTGGGCTCGGATCTATCGTCACCGTCACCGTCACTGTTACCCTCCTCCTCACTCCACACACCAACAAACACACACCGGCTTAAATAAAAATACTTCAGCGATCAGATGCAGGCTAAAACACACCGGCATTGATGAAGCATCACAGCACAGCAGACCTGACCGGTGATGACGATGGGTGAAAGTATTTCCTTGGTGCCTAACGTTAGGGAGGGGAATTGTTCCATTTAGTACGCCACTGGGCTGCTCAACGTGTTTTTTTCTGCAGATTGCACGATCGAGAGTAGAAAGGCCCTTCGGATAATTTTCTTTCGGGACCCATTCTTAATTTTCCGGTGCTCTGGTCGATTCGAGGGAGTCTCCTTGTGGTTTTTGTGGTGAAGTCTATTTTTATAAGCCCCCTGCAAGGTATTTTTGGAACCCGGTACGATTCTTCTGGCTCTCGGTGCGTTTTTTCCGGTGCCCAAACAGGTTTCTTTCCGGCGTCCGACGACTTCTTATTTTGTGGATCCTTGACGCAATTTTTCCGTCCGCAAGGTGACATTCCGGGTATATATTGGTACTTGGGAAGCCAGCTGGAACTTGTGGGTCTCCGGCACGACGTTTTGGCCCCAGTGAGATTTTCAAGAGAAGCGGCGTGAATTTTTTTTTGTCTAAGTGCGATTTTTTGGGGCCCCGTCGTCACTTGTTGGGATCCCTTGCGGTGGCTACGACACGTTTGTGGGGGCCCAACAAGTTTTGTGGGCTTTTGGAGCTATTGTTGAGATCCCAGATTGATTTTCCGTGTCCGGGCTGTTTTTCATTCACCCGGCTTCAGTTGTTGGGTGATCTCAACGAGACTTTTAGAACCCCGGTGGGACCTGTCAGGCCTCTGGCGTGATTTTCAGGGGCCCGGGTGATAGTTCTTAGTACCCCAGTCTCGGCGTGATTTTCAGGAGGCCCCGGCCCGACCGTTTGTGGCCCCCGTCGTGATTTTCTTGAATCCCGGCACGACTTGTTTGCGGCCCCAACGTGATTTTCAGGGGCCCAGGTGCAAACTTTTGAGGCCCCAGCGTCATTATCGGGGCCCCTGCGCTACGTTTGGGGCCCCCAATGTGATTTTTCTGAGCCCCGGTGAGATTTTTGGTGGACCGAGTGAAATTTTTAGGGAGCATAGCGCATTTTTTTCCTAAGCTCGGCGGATTCTTGGGGGCCCCACAACCTATCAAGAGGGGGAGGGGGGGGGTGAGGAAACTTCCCACAATTCCCCGTCCCCATTCGGTATGTCACTGTGCCATGCAATGATGCAACATAAGAATCCAGGAATAGTTCATCTGTTTCATCACACATGTGATTTCAACTCCCCAGTTATCCAGACAGTTTGAGGAAAGTCAAACATCTGCTACATGGATCAGCAAGGATGGATTGTAAGGCAACATGGATACCATGGAATTCCGGTCACAGTAGTTATGCTGCAATACATACCTTCTTCAACACACTGCTTTGGAGATGGATGAGCTCCTGAAGTTTGGTCAGGGTTGGAGTTGGAGGTGGATGGAGCAACACTGTGAAGGACATAACATATGATTCAAGAGACTTGTTTCCATTAACAATACAGGGGATGAAGTAACATTTTCATTGACTTCTATGGTTTTCATTGGCTTCATTGATTTCTATGGTGTCCTGAGTAAGTAGGACAATCGAGATGGGTTTCTGTTATATGCATTGTAGAAGCAATGTTATAATGTAACTTTTATACCCCAGTGAGAATGGTATGGATTCACTCATCAGTGAATTTGCAAACATACTGATATATCAGTTAACAACAATGCATGGAGCTATGTGATCAACATGGTCTGTGCCCTAAAGCCCAAATAACTAAGTAACTATGCAGGGAATCTGCTGCATAACAGTTTGACCATAAATTAGCCATGATATATTGCATCTTACTTCCCATGCTATTTAGAATAGTGAGCTATATTTTGTGTACAAACATCAGGACATTAGAAATATTAATTAACGTTACACGCATCAGTTCCTAACAAGTGTCAGCAATACATTTCCTTCATGTGCTTTAAACATGATTCAAGAAAGCACTGTCATCGATTTTAAACTTGCAAAAAGAGTGGGCCGCCTGGCATTTTGAGTGCTATTTGAGTGAATTTGCTGTCTTGTTAGTGAATTGACCACTTATTGAGATATAAATACTTTAACTTTGCCTGCTTCCATCATGAAAATTTGTCATTTTCCAATACATCAGAAATCATCAGAATAACTTCTTGTCCACAAACCGGTGTATGCATTTCTATGAATTTCTCATATTTATTAACACAAATGATGTAGATCTGATCTGCAAATTTATAACTCAGAAAATGTTATCAGCACAGGATTCCATTCCTGAAAATATAGTACTTTCAACATGTTATTGTTCTTTGTGAAGCAATAAGTACAATGCTCTCATGCAGCATGCAGATGGAGGTTCATCACGTGCACCAGGTAGCACAAAAACAGATATTATTGCAGTCTAAGGTAACCACAATACAGGTTTTACACCCATTTTACCTCCACGAATCATTCAAAGTAGCTAGGTTTTGCCTAGTTGCGTTCGGCTAGGCTTTTGTCGTAAGTTAGTAAATGAAAAAGTCTTTAAAAACGGTTCAAGCTAGATTAGGTTATGTTAGACTTTTTAAGTTCAAAATGTTTGAGAAAAAAATGGGGGGGTGGAAATTTGGCATAAAATAATCATTTCTTGCATGGAAGTCTAGGCTAGGTTAGGTTAGGTTATGTTACCTGTTTTTTTTATCTGAACATTATTTTTCATCCTATATTACTCAAATCCAAGCCCCCTTTTCCATGTTATTTTTCCTCACCATTGAAAAGTGTGCATCTGCAGAGGAAATGAGCGGTTACATCATGTTCAGTACATTAATAAACACTGCATTAAAAAATGAAATTCAAAGAAGTCAGAGAGTACCATGAGCTGAAAAATTACCCAAAAAGCCAGGTATTATCACAGTTTAAGGTAACCACAAGACAAGTTTTACACACATTTTACCTCCATGAAGCATACAAAGGGGTTAGGTTTGTCAGGTTAGGTTAGGCTAAGTTATAAAAAAAATCATTTGTTGGTAAATAATTTGTGTTAATGATTTTTCTACAAAAAAATAATAAACGGTTCAGGCTAGCTTAGGTTCGGTTTTTTAAGTTGAAAATATTTGAGAAAATGCCTCGAAAATATAAATTAAATACAATTAATTTCTTGTATGGGAAGTTGAGCTATATTAGGTAAGGTTATCATACATCTTGAACATTATTTGCATGCTATATTTCCTTACTCCACACCCTTTTTTTGGTGTTATTTTTTACTCCCAATTGAAAGACATGCATTTGCAGAGGAAAGGACATTAAATTTGTGCTTTTATGTGTTTTATTAATATTCTTTTATTTAAATTTACAATGCAATGTTTATGAACGTCACTAAGCTGATGGCACTACTCAGTTTCTGTGCAAATGCTTACTTTCCAGGTTGTGAACAAAATAACATTAAAAATGGGCTTTGAGTTAGGTAACATAGCAATTAAAAGAAATACGTTAAAAATTCAACATAACCTAATGTAACCTAGCCTAAGCTGACCTTGGAGAAAACTATAAAAACAAGATTGGAAACATATCTAGCAACTTATTTTCTTGAACTTTTACAAATGAAAAAAACCTAACCCAACCTAATCTAACCAGAATTATTGTGCTTTAAGGTGGTAACAAGGCAAGTTATTACACATTTGCCTCCGTAAAGCAAACAAATGGGCTATGTTTGGTGATGTTAGATTAGTTTAAGTGTGTTAAGTTCGACATTTTTTGCAAACATTGTTCCAAAATTTGAAAGAAATAGATCTTTTTTCTTTAAAAGCAGCTTATGTTAGATTAGGTTAAGTTGGGTTGCATTTTTTAATTGTTAAAAAAAATACATTGCTTGAAATTTTTACAACTTGATGTTTTGGTTTTGTTTTTCTCCAAGGGGAGGTTAAGCTAGGTTAGGTTAGGTTATGTTGCATTTTTTATTTAATAACATACTTTACCCTATGTCACCTAATTCAAAGCTTTTTGTTCCTGTTATTTTGCTCCCAACCTGAAATGTAGGCATTTGTATAGAAAATGAGTGGTCCCATCATCTGAGTCACATTCATAAACATTGCATTGAAATCATACATTCCACGAATTCATAAAACACCTTAAAACACAAATTTACCAAAATGAGCAGTAACATCATGTTCATCACGTTCCTAAACATTGCATGGAAACATCAGAACATCAGAAATCACCTTAAGCTGTAAATTTACCAAAAGGTGTGCCAACCCCTGGACGGAAATGCAACACTAGGTGCCCAATCCTGGGCAGAAAGGGCATTAAGAGCAGTGGAATGAAAATATGAATAAAAGTAAACTAAAAACAGCTTTTCTTGAAGACAAACGTGGTAGTTATGTGATATTAACATGGAAACCCTGAGCACAAATCAGAAAAAAGCATGGACTGGACTTTTTCACGCTTACCTGCCAACTTCTTCAACTACTGTTCTTTTGGGAATTAAATATCAGCAAGCTATTTATTCACTATTTAAAATCACACCAATCCGCAGTTACATCAGAATGTGCGAAGTACAAAAACGAATCAGTACGACGTCACATAAGATTGGCCTCCCGATTAAGCACTGCGCGCAATTGCACCACAAATGTCTTACCTCCGTCACATTTGTCACTGTAACCTCCAATTTAGACTTTAGGCGCTGGAATTTCTGTAACTGGAATTTTTTCTTTGGATGTTACGATGTTGGATGTTCTGAGGAACGCCCATCACGATGTGTGACATTTATTACGCGCTAGTGTCTGTCGATACAAATCGACGCCCCGGCTTTGGAGAAAAAAAATAGAAACAAAAATTAAGCAATATATATTCTGAAAATTTTATAACTTGAACAACCGAACCCAACTTACCCGACCCTAATGTCAGCTGCTTTTGAAGGAAAATTTCCGATTTTATTTTATTTTTGAAAATGATTGAACAGTTTTTCCAAGGTAAACAACTAAGCTAGCCTAACCTAGCCAAATCGGTATTATTGTGCTTTAAGGTGGTAACAAGACAAGTTTTTACACACATTTGCCTCCATATAGCAAGCAAATGGGTTAGGTTCGGTTAAATTAGGTTAGTTTAGGCTTTTCAAGTTGGAAAACTTTGTTAAAAAATTCAAAAAAAGTTTCCCCCAAAAATTGCTAATTATTTGGTAACCTTGCAGTCTAAGGTGTTCTTTTTTTATTTTAAGACAAAAAAAATATGCAGAGTACCATGTTTATGAAGGTGACTAAGATGATTCGACCCACTTATTTTCTTTGCTTACTTTTCAGGTTGTGAGCAAAATAATGCCAAAAAGGCTTTGAGTTCGGTAACATCGCATAAACATACATGTTTTTTTTCATGCAACAAAACCTAACCTAGCCTATCCTAACCTATCTTTTGAGAACAAAAATTAAACTAAATTATAATTTCACTTAATTTATTTTCTGAAAATTCTCAACCTTAAAAAAGAAACATAACCGAGCCTAACCTAACCTAAGCTGATTTTGAATACAAAATTATCTTTTTTGTGAACATGGTTGTAGTTTTTTTTCGGAAGCTTTTGGGTATTATTGTGCTTTAAGGTGAGAACAAGAAAAGTTGTATGGGCGCTGTATGACCAACGCAGTCAATGCGCCCGTAAACCCAAATAACCAACCAACCAACCTAGAAAGATGTGTAAGCTGTACTTCCACAGTGGAGGGAATTCCAGCTGTTTTGTTTGTTTTTGCACACAATTTTACATTTTTCAGCAAAAGGTGGAGAGTCGGTCCATTATCTAATCCAAATCTGTTTCTAGTCAGTACAAAATGTGCTGGTTAACATCAATGTTTCTACTTAGCATGGTGTTTTTCATTTTTTCCCTTTAGCTTTCTTATCAGCATAAAATAGCATAGGTTATTGGGGGGGCCCAAATCAACATTGGGGGGGCAAGATCAACATTGGTGGGGCCATAGCCCTCACAAAAGGATACAAATCGACGCCCCTGCATACATGCATGATTTTGCACTTATCAAAATTTAATTTCATCTGCCATTTTTGGACCACTTCACAAGCTCTTCTAAGTTTTTCTGCAGCATGTACCTAGGTGCCTAGGTACCAGGTAAATATCAAGCTAATAGTGTGATGAGAGGGCTGTTGAGGTTAATTATAGTTTGTATATCCACACTCTCAATGATAACTGATTGTTGTTCACGGGACTGGATTGTATGCAAGTTTGACAATGACAATTGGTATTTGTGCACACCATTTTGAATTTTGGAGCAAAAGGTGGAGAGTCCGTCCACTATCTAACCCAAACCTGTTTTTTTTTCATTACAAAATGTGCTGGTTAACATCAACTACATTTTCTATTTACCTAGCATGGTGTTTTTCTTCTTTTTTCCTTCAACATTTTTATGAGCATACAAATAGCATATGTTATTGGGGGGGCCAAGATCAACATTGGTGGGGTCCTGGCCCCCACAAAAGGATACAAATCGACGCCCCTGCCATCTAGACATTAGGGGGATGTCCCCATCCTAGCTCCGCCTTCAGCGCCTAAAATATCACACAAACTATAACGTAAAATTCCCTTTACGTAAACGTCCACATGCCTGCACTTTGATCGCAAACACCCGCTTTTATAGTCAGACATGTAACGTACTCGCTTCAAAGGTGGCGCAAATGACCTCTGTGGTCCGGTACGCCTGAAAAAGTCACTCCCCCACCCATGTGCAGTGAAATTGAAACTTGCCTGATGCTACCAATTTCTGCAATATACGAATGAAAACCTGTGACGTCATCAAGGTTTGAATGCGAACTTTGGTGTACCTTTTAAAATAATGGTATTTTTGCGGCGTTTAATAATGGTGTTTTTGCGGCGTACGAGTCATTGGTCTTGTCAAGGCTATTTCTTGTATAGAATTGGTCGTGTAGGACTGTAAGGTTTGCTTAAAAGTCATGTGAGCCATAGCTTTCTTTTTTTTATTCTTTTAGGAATACCAATTATAATGCAGTGGCCATGCAGCTTCTTGCTGACTTTTCTCTGTCATGGTATCATAAGCTGGCAGAGCTGAAGTTTGCAGGTTTGACAATGACTGGAAATTAAGAATGGATTGTTTCCTGTTTAAGCTCATATGCGTGTGGTTTTGCCATTGGTGGTGTGTACAAACATCAGTATGACAATCCAATTGTTGTTTTGTGGCTTAACATTTAAAAAAAAGACAATCTGGTTTAAAATGCATCATCAGCGAATCTTAACATTTTATGCCATAAGTTTTCCTTGCACAGTGGAGGGAAATCTAGCTATTTTGTTTTTTTTGCACATAATTTTGAATTGTGGAGCAAAAGTTGGATACTCAGTCCACTATCTAATCCAAATCTGTTCTTTTTCAGTACAAAATTTGCTGGTTAACATCAACTAAGTTTTCTATGTACCTAACACAGTGTTTTTATTCTTTTTTTTCTTTAGCTTTTTATCAGCATAAAAATAGCATGTGTTATTGGGGGGCCCAAATCAACATTGGGGGGGGCCAAGATCAGCATTGGGGGGGGCATGGCCCCCGCAAAAGGATACAAATCGACGCCCCTGAAATGGGGTGCAGCCATACTCATTTCAAACAGCATACCTCACCGTCGAGTAACGTTAAATACTCCCCTGAATTGCGTAGCAGTCAGCCTCAAAATTGCCCATTGCCAAACCACAGTCATTTCACTATACATCTCGCCGTCAGCTAAAACCCCCACACCACAGGAGCTGAGCGACTTGCTGCTTCAGGCCCCTCCACCAGTTCTCCTTATGGGAGACTTTAATGCTAAACACCCCTCCTGGGGAAGCGACCATACTGACACTAGAGGACGCGAAATTCAACAGTTTATTTCGGACCACAACCTAGTACTTCTTAACATCGGGGCCGCCACCCGCTACAACTCGACCTTAGGAGGATCGGACAGTTGCATTGACTTAACGTGCTGCTCCCAACGACTTAGCTCACTTTTTGACTGGTCAGTTTCAGACGTTCCCGGGCTGAGCGACCACTACCCAATCTCAATTAGGCTCAGCACGGACGCTATCCACTACACAAAGCTATTTAGACAATCTTGGAACTTGAAAAGAGCGGACTGGGCTAAATTCGAGGAGCAGGTGGACCTCAACCTAACAACTCCAGAGACCAGTAAGATCGAGACAATCCTAAGGGCCATCAGTTCAGCAGCACGAGACTCAGTCCCAAAAAGTAACAAACCTACGAAAAAGGCATCTACGCCATGGTGGACTCCGGACTGTCAAAGGGCAATCGCAGCACGGCGCCGTGCCCACAAACAATTCAAAAGATGCGTTTGCGAAGCACACCTTTCAGCATACAGACAATCTCAAAAACACTGCCGGTACACAATTCGAACAGCGCGACAAAACAGTTGGCAGGCTTTTGCTTCTCAATTCAATAGGTTCACCCCTACCGGCAGAATCTGGGACCTGATGAAGCGCTTCAACCTGAAACGCCCACCACCAGGCCCATTCCCCCAGCTGACGGTGAAAGGACAGCACATCACTGACCCTCAACCAGTCGTAGACCACTTTAAACTACACTACGCCAGCGTATCTGGCAACAGCAACTACGACAACACTAGACGCCCTTGCCTCCAAAGCAAGTTTCAGCTCTAGCAATAGAGAGATCTACAATCAGTCGTTTACTATGCACGAATTACACCTTGCCCTCAGCAAGTGTGGAAACACGTCGGTTGGGCCGGACGACATCCATTACTAGTTTCTTAAACGATTTAGCAAAAACTCTCTAACGTACCTACTAACGGCCATAAATGAACTGTACGAAAGCGACACGTTTCCGGCATCCTGACGAGAGAGCGTAGTCATTCCATTGCCAAAGCCGCACAAAGATCACTCCACCCCAAAAGGTTATAGACCCATCTCACTCACTAGCTGTGCCAGCAAGTTAGTCGAACGTATGGTCAACACACGATTGAGGAAATTTCTGGGAGACAACGACCTGCTCGACGAATTTCAGTGCGGCTTCCAGCGTCAAAAATCAACCACAGACAATCTCATTAGATTAGTATATGACATAAAAAGTGGTCTACGCATCAAACGCACAACAGTAGCTGCCTACTTGGACATCACTGCCGCATTTGACCGAGTACACAAATCCGCACTGGCACACAAACTCCACAAGATAGGCCTACGCGGACACATGGCACACTTTATTCTCAACTTCCTTAGAGACAGGACCCTTAAGGTCCGATGCGGCAGTGTCACATCAAACACCACAACACAGGAGCAGGGCCTGGCTCAGGGGAGCGTGCTCTCACCGAGCCTCTTCATCATCATGATCAACGACATACTTGCTGACCACACTGACACTTCACTTAAGTACTCACTTTTCGTGGACGACATAGCCATTTGGACAACATCACAATGCTTCCTTAAAGGGGAAAAAACCATTCAAGCAGGACTAGACCACATTGCAAAGTGGTGCAAAACTTGGGGCTTAACCCTGTCCGCAGAAAAATCGGCCACCGTCACATATAGCCGTCTCCGCCCAACACCCAAAACTCTACTTAAAATCGATGGCAAGGCCATCGAACAGGTGAAATGCTTCAAGTTCTTAGGAGTACATTTAGACGAAAAACTCAGTTCCAACACCCACATCACCACCATCTCAAAGCGATGTGCGAAGCGCGTCAACATACTCCGAGCACTTGCAGGCACAGACTGGGGCGGAGACAGGAAAACACTACTACGACTGTACACATCAATCATACGACCCATCCTAGAATACAGCAGCATCATTTTTGCCAACATTTCAGAAAGTCAGAGCCGAAAATTAGAAATCATCCAAAACAGCTGCATCAGAGCAGCCACAGGGGCCCTTCGCACCACACCGATAGCCAGTCTACTAGTGGACTCAAACACGCCCCCACTCCACGACTGGAGGACACAACAGCTGTGCCGCTACCACATCAAAGTCAAGTGCATACAAAATAATCCAGCACAGCGCTGCTTTACGCCTGATAGATACGACAAGAGCGGATTTGCGCGCAAGCTTCCACCATATAGCATTCAAATTTCCACGGCTCTCTCAGATCTAAACTTCGCAATGCAATCCACTGCAACTCGATCGCCCACTAGGCAATTTTGGACTTTCAGTCAATCAAAGGTCGAGTACTTGATATCGGAAAAGAAATCCACTATCACATCGGCGGATATTCTTGGCCTCTTCCACAAGTTCGCCGATGACAACAAACACAAATCACTGGTATGCACGGATGGGTCGAAACACGAGGCAAAGGTAGGCATCGGCATCACTGGAGCAGGTCTCAGACTTTCAAAGCGTCTACCGGATAACTTCTCCATCTACTCCGCTGAAGCAGGGACCATTTTGGCCGCCATCACCATTCTCAAGAGACGTAAAGCTAGAAACGTAGTAATTTGCTCAGACTCCAAATCTGTCCTCCAGTCAATTACCAACACCCACGACTCTCCACATCACTTCATTGATATAATCCAACAATTCGTGGCCCATAACGTAAAGTTAAACTTTTCTTTCCTCTGGATTCCGGGACACGCCAACATCCCAGGTAACGAAGAAGCAGATTGGCTCGCAAAGCAAGCCTTAGCATTGAACACTTACACTAGCATGGAATATTCGGTAGACGACTGCAAAGCACTCCTACAACGCCACATTCGCCAACATCAACAGAACAAATGGACAGAACACAACTCAACACAACACAAATCCAACCACACCCACGCCATCAAACCAACAATAGGTACATGGAACTGATCAAATAAATCTTCCCGACAGAAAGAGGTCATCCTCACTAGACTTAGAACCGGTTGCACAAAACTAACACAGCCTCAACTGGAGGGTGACCAATACACAACACCACACTGCGGCACCTGCAACACCACGTTAAGCATAAACCACATCCTGCTAGAATATAGTTGCTTTAGCTCCCAAAGACAACCACCTAAGGCATTCTGCCAAAAAGAGGGCATCACCTTATCGCTTCCATCGCTTATCGGTGACAAGCACCCAGAACTCCTTCAATTGCTATTTGAATATCTGTATGCCACACAACTAGCAGGGGCATTGTAGGCACCACACCACCAACACTCACATCAACTCGCAATGCATGACCGCGAAACACTCGAAGGAAACACGTAAATAGCCATTCCCGCATGGCGTCGGACGTACATGAGCCGATTTGCTTCTCAATTAGAAATAAATGGCTACCTAGCGGTGCCGTCGGAAGTAGATGAACCGACTTGCTTTAGGAAAACAAAAGCGAAAAGTAAAAATAAAAATTAGCATAACGTAAAACGACTACCCAGAGGAGCCATCGGACGTAGATGAGCCGATTTGCCCAGCAACTCATAACGTAAACGGCTACCCAGAGGAACAGCGGACATAGAAGAGCCGAATTGCAAAACACCGTACTAACCCAACTGACAACCCTGCATGGCATGCTTAGACTAACCCGCTACTAACAACTAAACCGCGGCAGCCGGCGTGATAGGCGGTGTGAACAATTACCTCCTTGTTCGCACGGTAAAGATCGCTCGGTGCTCTTCGATAAGAGTAGGCTAAAGCCGGCATCCTGGCAACATCAACTTCTCGTCACTCTCACAACACCCCCAACCCCATCCAAAACTACAAATTATTTTGAGGAGGAGTAAAGTAAAACTAAACCATTTAAACAACAGGAAACTGTCCCCAACCCAGACCGTCGCCTTCAGCACCTAAAATATCACGCAAACTAACTTAAAATTCCTTAACGGAAATGTCCACTTGCCCAATCACACACGCTCGCTTTATAGACAGACAGGTAACGTACTCGCTTTAAAGGCGGCGCAGATGACCTTCATGGTCCGGCACGCCTAAAAAAATCACTCCTCCCCCCCGCAAATATATATATATATCATGAGACATAAAGCTAGAAATGTAGTAATTTGCTCAGACTCCAAATCTGTCCTCCAGTCAATTACCAATACCCATGACTGTCCACATCACTTCATTGATAGAATCCAACAATTCGTGGCCCATAACGTAAAGTTAAACTTTTCCTTCCTCTGGATTCCGGGCCACGCCAACATCCCAGGTAACGAAGAAGCAGATCGGCTCGCAAAGCAAGCCTTAGCATTGAACACTTACCCTAGCATGGAATATTCGGTAGACGACTGCAAAGCGCTCCTACAACGCCACATTCGCCAACATCAACAGAACAAATGTACACAACACAACTCAACAGAACACAAATCCAACCACACCCACGCCATCAAACCAACAATAGGTACATGGAACTCATCAAATCAATCTCACCGACAAAAAGAGGTCATCCTCACTAGACTTAGAACCGGTTGCACAAAACTAACACAGCCTCAATTAGAGGGTGGCCAATACACAACACCACACTGCGGCACCTGCAACACCACGTTAAGCATAAGCCACATCCTGCTAGAATGTAGTAGCTTTAGCTCCCAAAGACAACCACTTAAGGCATTCTGCCAAAAAGAGGGCATCACCCTATCGCTTCCGTCGCTTATCAGTGACAAGCACCCAGAACTCCTTCAATTGCTATTTGAATATTTGTATGCCACACAACTAGCAGGGGAATTGTAGGCACCACACCACCAACACTCACATCAACTCGCAATGCATGACTGCGAAGCACTCCAAGGAAACACGTAAATAACCATTCCCGCATGGCGTCGGACATACATGAGCCGATTTGCTTCTCAATTAGAAATAAATGGCTACCTAGCGGTGCCGTCGGAAGTAGATGAACCGACTTGCTTTAGGAAAACAAAAGCGAAAAATAAAAATAAAAATTAGCGTAACGTAAAACGACTGCCCAGAGGAGCCATCGGACGTAGATGAGCCGATTTGCCAAGCAACTCATAACGTAAACGGCTACCCAGAGGTACAGCGGACATAGAAGAGCCGAATTGCAAACACCGTACTAACCCAACTGACAACCCTTCATGGCATGCTTAGACTAACCCGCTACTAACAACTAAACCGCGGCAGCCGGCGTGATAGGCGGTGTGAACAATTACCTCCTTGTTCGCACGGTAAAGATCCCTCGGTGCCCTTCGATAAGAGTAGGCTAAAGCCGGCACCCTGGCAAAATCAACTTCTCGTCACTCTCACAACACCCCCAACCCCACCCAAAACTACAAATTATTTTGTGGAGGAGTAAAGTAAAACTAAACCATTTAGACATCAGGGAACTGTCCCCAACCCAGACCATCGCCTTCAGCACCTAAAATATCACGCAAACTAACGTAAAATTCCTTAACGTAAATGTCCACTTGCCCAATCACACACGCTCTGTCACAGACCTTCACCCTCGAATCCTGTATTCACACTCCCGCATCACACGACACGCCGCCGAGCCACCCCCGGCGGCCCGGGTCACGTGACCCGGTCACGTGGCCCGGCGCATTAGCGCACGTGCCGAGGCAGCCCGGCGGCAGCCCAACAACAGACACCAAAATCTGACACGTTCCCCTCTCATCCAAATTGCGAGGGTAATCGCAATTGAACACAAAAGAACGGGTTTCAGCTCAGTATATACACCGCGTTTGAAGCAAATAACGCTGAACGGCTACCCTGACCCCACCTATGTCGCCGTACCAAGTAAGTACCATGTATCTTCTGTACAAACGTCAAGTCTGGCACTGAACAAGTGATACCCGCGGCCGCAATGCGCAACAATACTCGCACCTTGCACTGAAAACGTGAAACGTGTCACACAATTACACATCACGATCGCGCACAACTTTTACAATTTTCACATGGGTGCGTCGAAGTTTTCCACCTTTTTCAACAAAATCTAAGTGCCGTCGACCTCGTAGGGCGACTACAACATAAGGTCCTATCCAAGGATAATCCAACTTGGATCGAGCGGAAAAGTTCCTGTACAACAACCTGTCACCGACTTTGATCGCTGGCTCTGCAACTCTGTGCCGCCTGTCATACTGCTGTTTGTATCGGCCAGCGCTCTGGGCGCGCTGCTGCTGCGCCTGTTGAAACACATTGGACAGGAGACGGAGCTTCTCGTGAACATAATCGTGTGAGTATTGGTTCCTGGGGGCAGCTGCTAGTTTCGACAATGGGGTGTGGGGGTAGCGGAGAAAATAAATGAAGAATGGAGAAAAACCGGTCGAATCGGATACTTCATTGTTCAGTGAGAAAACTATACCGGGTAGCTTCTGCACCCAGTCAGTGCCCCTTGGAGTCTGACATCGCCCGTAAGCGGCGTTTAATGTCAAAGTGTTTTCTTTCGACCTTGCCGACGGCTTCGTGGTGATACCCCACGCTCGCCCGCGTCTGAACACCGAAATGCTCGCAAAGCGCCGTGACCTGGGCATTTTTCACGAGGTTTGAGCCCGCATCACTCTCGAGGTTTTCTGGGGCACCATAGGTCAAAAAGTGAGCGCTTAACACTTCGACGACTTCTTCTGCGTTACCTGTGTCAAGCGGGTAGCAAGACAGAAACCCTGAAAATTTGTCAACACACGTAAGCACCAGTGACCTATTCGTCACCTGACTTCTTGGCATATTCACAATGCCAATTACGTCTCGTTAGGCCAGTTTGCCGGCTGAGGCAGCAGGGGAGCATTGCGGATACGAGTATTTTTTCTCTGTTCGCATCTTTCGCAGGTATGGACGTAGTCTTCGCATCCTGCCTTTATGCCCGGGTACCCAGCGTGCCGACTGATCAGCTCGTACATTTTCTCAGGGCCACCATGGGCGTGGTGTGTGGTGTCGTGGTGAGCATGAAACAGCTCATATCGTTTTGCCAAGGGCCAGACCACCTGCTCGGGGCCCGCCGACCCTGCCGGCGTTCGGCGCACAATCCCGTCTCTTAGTTTGAAATGTTCCGACGGCTCACGTTTCAGACAGGGAGGGGCGAAACGTGGCCACTTTCCATGATTCAAGCGATGTGCTATGGCTCTACAATTCCTGTCGTGCCGCTGGTACCAGCGCAGGGTATCTGGCTTGAGAGGAACCAGTGAAACAGCGGAAACCTCCCGAGCCCCCTCGCTAGCGACTTCACAACCGTTAGACTTCGGTGTCGAATTTGTACGTACAGATTCCGGGTACAAATTCGTCCCCCGTACCGGGGTAGCATCGGCGCGTCGGCCGTGCGTCGTCCGTGCACTGTCCGTGCACTGTTGCTGAGTTTCGCCACCAGGGTCAGGGGCGGCGCGACCGTCCGCACGCTCTGTAGTCGGCGGATCCGACTGACCCGCGCCCGGTCTCACCGGTCCGCTGTCGCCGGACGTGTCAGGGACTGTCTCCTGTCCCCGTGCCGTATCACAACCATGTGATGGTTCGTCGGCCGACCGGGCCGCATCGCTGATCTCCTGTTCCTGGTCCGTGTGTATGCGAGACAGCATATCTACGTGCTGCATTTGGCTAGCCTTTCGGTGCTCGGTATTATACCTGAACTGGCTGATGAAGGCTCGCCATCTCACCAGCCTCGGGTTCATCTGATCGCGATTCTGTAGGATTTGCAATGCGCTTCTACAGTCACAGACCCACGTGAATTCCACATCGGCTAGGTACTTGTAGAATTTCTTCAGGCCTTGTAAAAAGCTGTACAGCTCCAGTTCATAGATCGTCCATTTGCGCTGCGCCTTACTGTATCTGTTGCCGCTGTAGGCTATGACACGCTCAGCACCGTCCTGTATTTGACTCAAAATTTGACCGCCCCCACTGCTGCTACTGTCAGTGTAGAGGATGAACGGGCAGTCTCGGTGTGGATAGCTCAGCACCCGGCTGGTGATCACCTCCGCCTTCAGAGCGGCGAAACTGGCGTCCAGGTCGTCGCTCCAGTAGTACTTCTCTGAGTTGCAGAGTCTGACCAGAGGCTCTGCGACGGTGCTGAAGGAGGGGATGAACTTTCGGTACCAGGAGAAAAACCCTAGGATCCTTTAGCCTCCCGGATGGTTCTGGGCGGGGACAGGTTTTCCACAATTTCGATACGGTCGGTATCTATTGTAACGGCATCAGGGGTGATGCGGTGGCCGAGGTACGTTAGCTCGGTTTGGAAGAGCTTGCATTTACTAGGTGAAACCTTTATCCCCGCTTCACTCAGCCTCTGGGACACTGTGTGGAGAAGCTGGAAGTGCTCATCAGCACTGTCCGATATACATAGGATGTCGTCGGCGTATACTCGCACTTGCGGGAGGTCGCCAAGTATTTCTCTCATGGCCACATGGAGAAAATACGATGACTGCGAGCATCCCATGGGCATACGGGCGGGGTAGTATGTTTTTCCGAGCGTGTGGAAAGCACATATCTTGCTCGATTCCTTAGTTAGACGCAGGTTCCAAAATGCATGTTTGATATCCAGCGAGGACGCAACCTTCCACCCGCCCAGGGAGAAAATAAAGTCGTCTATGCTGGGGAACACAAATGCTTTCGGTAACAGCAACTTGTTCAGTGCGCGCATGTCCTGGGTGATTCTAAATTCGCCGGATTCCTTAGCCAAGAGAATCAAAGGCGAATTCCACGGCGAGGGAGGGCCTTCCTCGACGACGCCACAGCTCTGCAACTCGTCCAGCTGCGCCTGCAGTTGAGGTTCACGCGCCCAGGGGATCGGGTAGGGTCTGGTGAACACTGGTCGCGCTCCTGGCTGCAGCTCGAGATCGACTGCTTCGCCGCGGTACATACCGATATCCGCGTAACCTCGCGAAAACGCCTCAGGGAAAGAGGCGATTAGGTCAGCCAGCTTGTCTCGCTGTGGGCCAGAGATAGCCTCCCCCACCTCGAAACTGGCAAGAGTCTCGTCAGTCGTCAGGCCAACAAATTTACCGTCGTCAGCTGACACGGCGTTTACCTGGGCCTTTGCGTCACAGGGCCCGCCTGGACTGGGGTTGGGTTTATACGGCTGAATGTTCTCAACGCGTTCGGCGTACCCTATCACGCTGCGCCTATGCAGCGTCACGGTGCGATCAGAACGATTACGCACGTGCAGCGGAATCTCCGTCTCCGAGAAAGGTTTCAACAGAGAATCGCAAATCTCGAGATTATTGGAACGCTGGCCGATCAACAAATATTCCGATTCGCATGAAAGTTTCTGATCAACCTTTATAGCCAGGCAAACAGCCGTATGTGGCGGGACAGAGACCGGTTTTTTTATTCTCAGCTTTAGCTTAACCTCGTGCGTCGGAGAACAATCAATCACGGCCTTGTGTGTCGATAAAAAGTCCCATCCCAAGACAGCATCATGAATCAAATCTTCTACAACGACAAACTCACTTTCAAGTTCCCAGTGATCTTCCCCGGACAACGCAACCTGAAGTTTACACGTGCCCAGAGCTTTCAAAGCATGCCCAGAGGCGGAAACAAGACGGGCAGGCGGCTTCAATGGCGAGTTCGGAGCAATGATGCCAAAAACACGGCTGTCTATCATACTCAGTTGGCTACCACTGTCTATTAAGGCATCACTTACCGCAAATCCATTGATTGCAACCCGAGCTATGGGAAGGTTCACCAACCTTCCGCCAGCCTGCCCCCTTGTCCGTTTGGGCAGTGCCTTTTGAGGTGGCCGAAGCCGCAACAAGCCCAGCACTGGATGGCCTGCCGTCCACTCGTCTGCCGGTCCGGACTGCGCGATTGGCCGCGGTCGGCTGTTCTCAGCTCAGGCCGGCCGGCCGTGCCCGCATCGCTCTCCCGCGCCCGTGCCGGCACCGGTGAGCCGCCACGCTGCTCCCGGCCTCTGCTGGCCTCCCATGCTCTACCCCCAGCATGAGCCACGCCGGCAGCGCCACTCCGCGGCGCAGCCGGAGAACTACGGCGCCAGCGCTCCCGTCCTGCGCCGTGCGCACATGCGCCGGCCGCTCTGCCCGCGGCCCTGGTGCAGTCTCCGTCCGTGGCACGGCGCCACGGAGGAGATGAAGATCTCTGTGGCGTTCGGATTGGGTGTGGAGACTCAGCAGAGATCCCAGCATACTCTGCCCAGGTGACTGTGTGCTCACGTTCGTTGACGGATGACGCTGTGCCGCAGAGTTCGGCCAGTTGTTCCTCCCGAGTTAACTCCTTGACTGCAGACTCGAAAGTAGACGCCCCTTGACGCGAAAGGAGACGCTTTTCCTCCGCCGATAAGCCGACCAAGAAGTGCCGGTAGAGAGCCGCTTGGTGTGATGGATGACAAATCTTCTTGACGCCCTCCTTGGCATAAAAAAAATTCGGGGCAGGCTTGGCGCACTAGTTTCTTGATGAGAAGTGAGTAGTCCAGTACAGACATGTCGCCTTTCCTTACTGTCGATAGTTGATTAACGGCTAATTCCGGTTGCTCGGACCCGAATGCTGTGCTGAGCAACGCAGCTACATTACTCTCATCATCGGCATTTTCGACGAGTTCAAGGGCCAGCCCACGGCACCTCGTCAGCATAATGCCATTGAGTTTATCGGTCGAAATGCCACCCAGCTCTGCCAAACGCTGACACCGCTTGATAAATAACTCAGGCGAGCTCGAGCCGTCAAAAATCGGGAAGTCGGACAACGAAACTCTCAATGAGGCCATATTCACGCACGCAATTATACTTCAGGTCTTGAAAGTAGAAAACCGTCGCGAACAATAGAACACAGGGAATGTTAACCCGCACAAACCACGGGGTTTCGTACCGACCGCTGCCACCATGTCACAGACCTTCACCCTCGAATCCTGTATTCACACTCCCGCATGACACGACACGCCGCCGAGCCACCCCCGGCGGCCCGGGTCACGTGACCCGGTCACGTGACCCAGGTCACGTGGCCCGGCGCATTAGCGCACGTGCCGAGGCAGCACGGCGGCGGCCCAACAACAGACACCAAAGTCGGACACGCTCGCTTTATAGACAGACATGAAACGTACTCGCTTTAAAGGCGGCGCAAATGACCTTCATGGTCCGGCACGCCTAAAAAAATCACTCTCCCCCCGCAAATATATATCCCTACCCCAACAATCGTAATCGGTTTATTGCCGTTACAAAGCACATGCACATGCATTATATATATATATATATATATATATATATATATATATATATATATATATATCACACACCAACCATTACAGTTCATGACGAATTATAAATAATGTGAGGTGAAAAAAGTCATAGCAAAAATAATATATTTAACAGATGTTTCGATGTTACAGCATCTTCGTTGGTATCTGAATAAATACTAATTCCCCTATTTAATTAGACACAGATGAAGATACGTTAACATCGAAACGTCTGTCAAATAAATGATGTTTGCTATAACTTTGTTTTCACATCACATTATATATAATGTATATATATATACAATTATTAGATATCAAACATCTGTGAAATCAATTATTTGTGCTATAACTTTGTTTTCACCTTACATTATATATATAATGTGAATTGAAAACAAAGTTATAGCAAAATCATTTATTTAATAGACATTTTGATGTCGTTGGTTATTGGTTTTACGACACGTCGACCGTTGAGTCATGTAGCGTCGCCAATCTCTCACGCCGATTGGTCGCGGGCGAAGAGTAGCGACAGGTGAGACATTTTGATGTCAAAGCATATTATATCTGTGCAATTAAATAAGGGAATTACATATATATATATATATATATATATATATATATATATGTATATATGAATATAATCATATGTAAACATTATATTTATTCAAATGTATATATATATATATATATATATATATATATGTGTGTGGGCAGTGCACACTGAATCATATGGCTCATGAGTCGGATCTGAATCGATTCAAATTTCTGTCAGTCTGGTTGAGTCGGGAGTCGAATCATGCCTTGTGAGCTCTGAGTCTGAAGTGAGTCATCAAATAATACAAATAATTTTGTAGCGATTCAAATAATTCAATTAATTTTGACCTGCTCTGAATCATGAGTTAAATCGGATCTCAAGATCGACTGAAATGTGAAATGTGAGTCGACTAAAAAAATTTGAGTCCAGCACAAGTCAGGACAGGTTGATGCAGGAAGAGATAAGTAGGAGAGTGCAGGAGAGAACTGTTTTGTTGGGGGATTTAAACATAACAGGATTGTGAAGCAAAACTATAGGTCTAAACAAATCAGGAAGAAGTTTCATGGATTGTTTTGAGGAAAATTTTTTTTTTTCAAATGATACATGAACCTACAAGGGAAAATGAAATATTAGATCTTGTGCTTACTAATGAGGAAAATTTTGTACAAAATGTGAACATAGGAGAGACCTTGGGTAATAGTGATAACAACATTATACGCTTCTCATTGTATGTTGAAAATGTAGAAACTAATAAGACATTTATTCCAAATTTTGCTAAAGGGAATTACAATGAGTTCAGGATCTTCCTGAATGAAATTCATTGGGAAGACTTATTGAAAGGCTTAGATGCTTATGACATGTGGAGAATGGTAAAATATAAACTATTCAAGGGCAGGATAGGTTCATTCCCAATAGGCAAATTAGATTAACCAGGGTTAAGCACCCTTCATGGCTGACCAGGGAAGTAAAGCATTTACTGAAGTAAAAGAAACAGGCATTCAAGAAACTAACAAGTTATAACTCTGAGGTAAACCTCAAATCATATAAAATAGCTAGAAATAAAGTTAGGAAGTGTATTAGGGCATCTAAAAGACTGGCTAAATTCAAATTAGCTCGGGAATGTTCAGCAGGTAATGCTAAGAGATTCTTTAGTTTCTACAAATTTATGGCTAAAAAGTGTAGTGTAGGACCACTGGAGGTAGATGGAGAATTTGTTGTTGATGATTGTGATATTGTGGAATCCCTAAGCAAGCAACTCTCATCAGTCTTTACCAAAGAGAATTCTGGTAGAATAGAAACAACTGAATCGTATGCCATGACAGGTGATAGGTTGGAGTATCTTACAATAACTACAGAAGCTGCAAAAAAACAGTTGCAGAATATAAAACCTAATAAAGCTTCTGGACCAGCTGATATATATGCTAGGGTCTTAGTAGAGTGTGCTAATGCTTTAGCAGTTCCTCTAGGTATAATTTTCAGGCGGTCTATGGAATATTCTGAAGTGCCTGAAGATTGGAGAAATGCAAATGTAGTACCAATTTTCGAAAAGGGAAGTATGAAGTGTGTAGGGAACTACAGGCCAGTCAGTTTGACCTCAATAGTTTGCAAGGTACTAGAAAATCTGGTTAAACAGAATGTTCCGATTCATCTTGATAGGCACAATCTTTTAAGGGATACTCAACATGGATTTCGATCTTGAAGGTCTTGTTTAACTAACCTTTTGGAGTTCATGGAGTATGTTACTAAAGAAGTAGACAATCCAAGCAGGATGGATGTTGTCTACTTGGACTTTAGCAAAGCTTTTGATAAAGTTCCACATGGGAGGCTAATTCATCAACGACAGTTCAAATTTGCTCATGACATCAACCTGGTAGCAGTGGCAAACAGTTGTGATCAATCTATAAATATTCAACTAGACTTGGAGGACCTAAAAAGTGGGCTGATCAATGGCAGATGTCTTTCAACTATGACAAGTGTAAGGTTATGCATCTGGGGTCTGGAGGTGAGAATTTCAGATATACAATGGGAGGGAGGGAACTGGATGTTATTGAAGAGGAAAGGGACTTAGGCTTGTTGGTTTCAAAAGACCTTCAAGCAGAAAAACAATGTAGCTCAGCTAGGAACAGGGCACTCAGAATACTGGGACTCATTAATAGAAGTGTGATATAAAAGAGCAAGGAAGTCATGAAAAAACTGCACTTAGCATACGTGCGACCCCACTTGGAATATCCTGTACAAGCTTGGAGCCCCTACCTAGAAAAAGATATAGACAAATTAGAAAGAGTGCAGCGCAAAGCAACTAGACTCATCAGCGGAATAGGTAACTTAGAATATGGAGAAAGGCTTGTGGCTTTAGATATGTATTCACTCAAGTATGGGAGATTAAGGGGGGGACATGATTGAAATGTACAAAATTGTTAAAGGACTAGATCAGGTCAATTTAAATGGTGCTCTTCAGTTTAGAGTATCACACAAGGGTCATCAATTCAGGTTAGACAAGTTGAGGTGTAGGACAGTTAAACGACAACAGGTCTTCAGTCAAAGAGTTGTTGATCAGTGGAATGGGCTGCCTGCTGATGTTGTGGGGAGTTCCTCATTGAATGTATGTAAAAGTACGGTGGACAAATTTTCAGACAGGAAAATCTTATTTTTGAGTTCTAATTTGTGATGGATGGGGTGAGAGTTATGTTAAGTAAGTGTGCACGGCACAGACTCCTTGGAGCACGCATAGATGCAGTTGGAAAATTATTAATAAGGCATTCAATCCACATGTGTTAAGAGAGATCATGGGAGTAGGGCTGGATAGCTAGGGTAGATAGGCATTGAAAGGTGTGTGGGATATTGGAGGACTGGTTTCTTCAGGATGTGGGATGGTTGGGGACGGCCTTTTTACCAGGCTTATAGTATCTTCCATTTACAGACTTAACTGGATGGGCCCTTGGGTCTCTTACTAAGTAGAAACGCTTTATGACTTTATATAGGGTGTACCTAGCAGTGGATTCAGCACCTTGCTTCGGGATGTGATACTGATCAGATTGTCTATGGTAGCACAATGGGTATGATGGGAGGAGTTTGTAATTGTTGAGTGTGTTATCCAATAGCAAGTTAGTCTCTTATTAAGTCTAAACGCTTTATAACTTTATATGAGGGGTACCTAGCAGTGGATTCAGCACCTTGCTTCGGGATGTGATACTGATCAGATTGTCTATGGTAGCACAATGGGTATGATGGGAGGAGTTTGTAATTGTTGAGTGTGTTATCCAATAGCAAGTTAGTCTCTTATTCAGTCTAAACGCTTTATAACTTTATATGAGGGGTACCTAGCAGTGGATTCAGCACCTTCCTTCGGGATGTGATACTGATGAGATTGTCTATGGTAGCACAATGGGTATGATGGGAGGAGCTTGTAATTGTTTAGGGTGTTATGCAATAACAAGTGAATGGTGCTAGATAGGCTGGGATATATAGCTTCCTAGGATCTTGGGATTAGGGATTGATTGGGGTGAGATTATGTACATTTATAGTACCTTTTCTAGATAGGCTTAACCCAGATGGGCCCCTGTGGCTCTTATTAAGCCTTAACACTTTATGACTTTATGACTTTATGACTTTAAGTCTGGGCACAACATATAGCCGGCAGAATATTTTGCCGGCAGAGCACATAGCCGGTAAAACATATAGCCGGTAAAACATATAGCCGGCAAAACATATAGCCGGCAAAACATATAGTCGGCAGAGCACATAGCCGGCAGAACATATAGTCGGCAGAGTATATAGCCGGCACAGCACATAGCCGGCAGAGTATATAGCCGGCACAACAAATAGCCGGCACAACTGTGGAGTAACATGTTGTGGCAAATAAACAAATCCAGAGAAAGTATTAATGAAAACAGCAAAAAACACGCGATAAGATAGAGATAAACCGATTAAATAACAAACGACAAATAAATAAGCAAAAAGGGAAACACGGAAATACGCAAACACTCGAATGTCGCAATTGGAAGAAGAAATGGTTGGTACTGCGGGTAGCTTCGGCACGTCAGATGGCAGAACTTCCGTTCCGCTAGGTGGCAGCATAGGTGCAAAAATTTACCAATCGGATACCCTCTCTTGATTCCCATAAGGCCAGTTTTGCTACCTATCACATGTCGCCGTACCTAGTGCATTTACCTCTTTATGCTTACATTGCAGCGCACAGTACCGCCGCTGAAGATGAAGATCACTACCTAAGTACTCTTGGGAGTGCAAACATTGATTTTCCTCAGCCATTGATTCATTGGTGACAAAAATATTACATATATGCACATAAAAGCAATGCATTAGTAAGCTGAGCAATCATGCAAAGGTACAGCATGCCAGCAAAAGTTCAAAATTGTATTGGCACACTGGGTATGCTAGAACTACAATATGTCAACAAAGAATGTCAAATGAGTGTGCCTGCATAACATACCAATTTGTGTCACCACACAATTCAGTTGCTAAAAGTGAATGTGGATAAAATGTCAGATGCCGAAACAGGCTGAGGTTGCTAAAACTATAAGATGACAATAAAGGTGCCAAAATTGCATTGCAACACCATGGATACAGGGAGGAAACAAAAGCAAACTGGTCCTGGATCTTTGCCATCTAGAGCATTGAACTCTCCAAAAATAAAAAAATATCCTCCATTTTCTAGTTTGAAGGTTAAATGGTGCCACATTCACAAAGTGTGGATTTACTATTTGGCATAAGGTTCGCAACTTCCCTTGGAAGTCACAGGGTGTTTCATATACTACAAATGGAAGGACACTATCCTCCCAGAGTAGGTTTCTTCACAAATTTTCCTCTAAAGCCAGGATTAAAAAAAAAAACATACATTAAACACCAAATGATGATGTCCAAGATATCACAAGGCAACAGAAAAGGCAAGCTTGTATTTAGATGTGGAATTATGGAAAGAAATGTAGAGAGAAAATTGAACAAGTCAAATAACACATCAATGGCCATCCATGAATTATGCTTTGAGAAAGGGCAGGGGTCAGCCAGATATCTATCCTCTCATCACAGGCAGTCCCAGGCACCAACCAAGGGGTATCAAAGTCCATGTACATGGACAATGGACCTGGATCCATTTTGTTTAACTTCATGGACATGGATATTATTGCACTTTATGGTGTTCACGACACAACTCTTATACACATTTTACCCCCATGAAGCAAACAAAGGTGTCAGTTTGGGGTGGTTTGGTTTGGCTTGGTTAGGTTAAGCTTTTCTTTTAATTTGGATAAATCAAGTGCTTAGAGAAGAAAAAACAAATTTAACTTCAAATGTCTTCTTGAAACATAAATTAGGTTCGGTTAGGTTAGTTTTTAAGTACCATCTTTTAAAGAGAAAAAAAGGTTTGAAAATGTCATTTTGTATTTATTCACACATGGAATGACATGCTAGATTAGGTTAGGTTATGCCACCTGAAAAAAAAACATTATTTGCATGCCAAATTACCCAAATCCAAGCCCATTTTTTGGTGTTATTTTGTCTGCTAACTGAGAAGTATGCATGTGCAGAAGAAATGAGTGGCCACTTCATGTTAACCACATTCATAAGCATTGAATTAGAAAAAAGAATTCCAAGAATTTAAAAATTAACTTCGAGTACAAACTTACCCAGCCATGTTCTTGGGTGTTTTTGAATGCCCCTCTGAAACGCATGCTATTTTTTTATGTGCTGTGCAGGCAGTTCAGGTTCCAAGAGCAGTCATATTTTTGGAATCTGGGAAGTTTCCATCCTTCCAAAAAAAGAGTCTTGGACATTAACCATACAACACAGACGACCCACAATGGCATGATGTGATGGATATTTATTGGAAGAATTGCATGATTGACATGAGTTTAATTTTGCAAGAAAACAATGGTTTTGCCATGCGCCTGCGCAGAGACGCCCGACAACTGGCCGCTCGCCAGTACCACCCATGACCTCGCTCAGGTCATTCATAACCCTTCGCTTACACGTCTACACATCGTCTGAAAGGAAGCGCACGCCACGCACGGAGGACAGTCGACCACGAGACGTTTGACCGCCTGCTCGCTCGGAGGAAGAAGACCGCGACAAGCGCACCTGGAGCCGAGGAAGACGCCAAAAGCCAGAAATCACCTGCCACCTGCCACCTGCCACTTGCCACACCACCATACACCATACACCTACTTGCACACGGACCACACACCTCGCACCTCAGCCCCCTCCCACCTCCCCCACACCACCACTACCTTTCCATCTGCCATCTCTCAGACCTCAGCTCAACCTATCAAACCTTCAAGACCGACCTTGCGACATCCTCTAGACAGCTCTACTCTGCACGCCTTGTACATCTACTATCACCAGTGAAAGTGCTTCATCTTCGGACCAGTGCCCAGCTCTCCTCTTCAACGACGTCTACACTCCAGGTCAGTCCGGCGGTGCAGCCACCCCTCCCCCCGGACTCCCTCCACACCCACCCCGCTTCCCTCTAGTGCCCGCTGCACGATCTTTATCTGATCTTTCTGAAGTGCTCCCTTCTCGCACAGTTTCTGATTTCTTTGTGTTTTCTTCGTCTTTATCTGCCCCTCTTTTACAATCTGTCGGGCTTCCTTCACGCCCTTCCGAAACCTCCGCCAAAAACTGTACTGTGATTGTCTGTGCCACACACCTGCCACTGAACACCCTTTATTCAACGTCACATACAACCAAACGCATACAACCCCACTAACGACATCACCAAAAACCATGCACTCCACAAACCAACCAACCGGCGATTTCTTCCTCTGCCACCGGGGGGACGGGGAGCCCATGGGCTCCCTCGACCCCTGGTTGGTGGAGGGGGAGATCGCCAAATACACAGGAGTGCCCCTACACGCCAAGCAAATCAGATCAGGGGCACTCCTGATACAAGCACACTCAGACATCGACAGCAAAATTATCCCTACCATACACATGATACACCAGACACCCATTACCATCACACCAGCCACAAAACTCAACACCTCTCAAGGAACAATACACGCAAGAGAACTAGCCGGTATCGCGGTGGAGACCCTGGTCTCCAGACTTGGGAGCCAGGGTGTCTCCGCCGCATACCGGCCGCCTCAAACACCTGGACGACCACACACCCACCTTATCATCTTAACATTCAGCACCCGCACCCCACCCAAACACCTAAAAGCCGGATACCTAAGATACAGCGTCACTCCACGTGCACCCCTCCCTCGGCGCTGTAAAAAATGCCAACGATACGGCCACTCTGGGGGGGTGCCACCCCAACACCTACACATGCGGAAAATGCGCTGGAACCCATAACACCACAACATGCCCAGGTGGCGGGCATTGCTGCGCCGCCTGCGGGGGGAAGCACGAGGCCGGGGACGGCTCCTGCCCTCGGTGGATGGCGGAGAACGAGATTCTCCGCCTGGTCCACCTGGAGGGCATGGAGCTGTCCCTGGCCAGGAGGGCGCTGGCCGACCCGCTGGCGGCGTGGCCGACCCGCCGCACAGAGCCGGGTCACAGATCCCCACCACCACCACGAAACCACACAGATTACCCGGCTCTGCCCACACCCACCACCACCCAACACACGCACAACACAAACACCTACCCACAAACAAATCACACGCGAGCACAACCCACACCAACACCCACCACCAGCACACGCAAAACGCGAGCACCAACACCAGCATACACATCAGTACAGCGCCCGACACACCAACCACCACCACCACCAACCCGCCAACCGACACCGACACCGACACCGACACCGACACCGACACCCCCCCCCCCAACGCCCACCGCCACCACCCCAATGGCCAACAGCCTCACCATATCCACAGACCTCTCCATCAACAGACGAGTCACCAACACACACAATCAGCACATACATAGACCAGGACACAGACACAGAGGAACATACTGACATAGAACACTCTTCCACAGACACAGACCGGACACTCCCCCACAACAGAGACCACCCCCGCCCACAAACCACCAAAGACACTGAAAAACACACAAAGACAGACCTCACCTAACAGACCACTTACGCGCGCCAACACACAAAAACAATGAACACAATCATACAATGGAACACACACGGCCTCATTAGACCCTGGAACGAATTCAAACAATACGCATTACAAACAAATCACACAGCACTATGCATACAGGGAACACACTTTAAGCCTCACGACCCATATCAATTTAACATTTCCCAATACACACTACACAGACAAGACACACACAACACACACAGATCAGGCGGAGTATGCACATACATTAGAAACACAACCCCGCGCCGCATGATACAATTCAACACTACAGCGGACATATTACTCACTGAAATCCACGTACACAACACAACTTAAACACTCATTAACGTATACGACCCCCCCCCCTCGCGTAACACAGAAACCCTCTCGGAATTAAATAAGGCACTTGATCAAATTAACACCCTTGTCATACTCACAGGAGACTTTAACTCACACCACCAACTATGGGACACACGCACAACACAACCCGATCACAGAGCACTCACACTCATCACACTGGCTACACAACATAACCTCACAATACTCAACACCGGCTCACCAACATACCTCGTACCAATTAGTTCACACCTCCCTACCACCCCGGACGTAACACTCGCTTCCTCTCGCATAGCCCTCACCCTATCCTGGACAGCCGACTCCGATCCACACTTTAGTGACCACGCCCCCATCACCATTACCTTCCACCAAATCCCGACCACCGGCCCACCCAACCTCCCGGCGGGCCGGTGGAACCTTAAAAACGCATCCTGGACCCCATTCTCAGAATCCTTAGCAGCACAGACATCCAATAATCCACAATACACACCAAGACAATACGCAGACATGCTTTTCACCACCGCACTCCAACACATACCACAAACAAAACCACGACACCAACACAAACCTCGCGCGGCTCCCTAGTGGAACGAAGAGTGCCATCGGGCGATCCGCGCGAGGAACCACGCACAACACAGATACGAACGACACCGCACACCGGAAACACTCACAGCATACAAACTAAACAGAGCACTATGCAAACGCACCATCAGACAAGCCAAAAAGACCTGGAATCGATTTAGCACACAATTTAATAGATTCACACCTCTCGGCAAAATTTGGACACTCCTCAAAACATTTCAACACCGACAAAGATCCCCAGTTAAAGCCATCACACTTATACACAACAACATCACCATCACAGACCCACAAACAATAGCAAATATTTTCGCAGACAACTATCACACTAGGTCATGCACACTCCCACGACACCCCTCACCCCCAATCAGACACACACGTCCACATCTTTACAACACTAGGTATACACTCACATAATTACAAATAGCAATCGCACAAACAGGAAACACAAGCGTAGGACCAGACAACATACACTACTCATTCTTCAAACATCTACCACTACAAGCATTACACGCACTACTCGACACCTACAACACCGCATGGACAACACATACATACCCACAATCTTGGTTACACGCTCTTCTCATTCCCATCCCTAAACCAAACACGGACTCAACTCTATGCGACTCTTACCGTCCTATCGCGCTAACCAGCTGCTTTCACAAACTCTTTGAACGCCTGGTCACAAAACGCCTTCTTTATGTTCTTCAAACACAGAAACTAATCTCTCCTATACAATCAGGCTTTCTTCTTAACCGCTCATGTCTTGACAACCTCACCTATCTCACCACACACATCCAGGAAGCGGCGACAAAGAAGCTTTCCACCGTCGCCGTCTTCCTGGATCTCAAACAAGCCCATGACACTATCAACATCACAGCACTCCTAGAACACTTACACAACACAGACATACAGGGCAGAATCATACACTACCTCCATTTCTATCTATTAAACCGCTCCTTCAAAGTCAAAATCGGACAACACACCTCAGAAACCAAATTCCCTACAACCGGCCTAATGCAAGGCTCGGTTCTCAGTCCCCTTCTCTTTATTTTAGGCTTAAATTCAGTCCTCACCGACAACTTTTCGGCCAGAATTGCAATCTATGCAGACGACATTGTACTTTGGACATCGCAAGCAATTCCAAATCACGCACTAACTCTACTACAAAACTCACTAACAGAATTACACAACAAACTCGCAGTACTAAATCTACACATCGCACCACACAAATCAAAATGCATGATTTTCTGCTACCACCAACACACAGATGCACAACCACTAAGAATAGACCAAACACCTATACCTCTCGTTACCCAAGCAAAATTTGTAGGCATCACATTAGATCCGCGACTTACCTTTCGGCCACATATTCTGGACATTCAAAAACGCGCATCCAAAAGAATCAACCTACTACGAGTATTTTCTGGCACAAACTGGGGATCCGATCGAAACACACTTCTAACCCTCTACAAATCACTCATTCGGCCAATTTTGGAATACGGATCCCCACTTTTCGAAAACGCTGCTAAAACAAACCTCAAACTTCTAGACAGCCTACAACGCCAATGCTTAAAAATAGCCACAGGAGCCTATATCACCTCACCATACCTCGCACTACATATATACAACCACATACCAGAACTACAGCACAGACGCACACAAGCACTATTAAGATACCACTACAAAACGCAACTCATACCACAACACCCATGTACACAGGCACTAAAACTTCGCACCACACGTGTACATCAACTCATGACAACATCACGACTGAAAACTACAATATAGGATGCCGCATCCACCAACACACGAACAGACTACACATTACCCTACCCACAGCCAAACCATTACCAACACCCACAGCCTGGTGGAAACACGAAACACCCACAACACACTTCCTCATTCCACCCAAAACACACATACACCGACGCAGAAATACACCAACTCTTCTTCCAATTCACAGCACAACACGCAAATTACAACATCATCTACACAGACGGTTCAAAATCACATACACAGCAGACGGGCTCAGCGGCGGTGCTGTACCCCAATGCAGCACCGCCGCGGGTTATCCTTCGTGCCCGTCTGCACGACGCAGCATCAACCTACACAGCAGAATTATACGCAATCTTTTCGGCTTACTCCACCATTTACAACACCAAAATTGAACACAACATCATAGCCACTGACGCCAAATCAGCATTACAAAGCATCACACCATACACCAAACACAAACACCCCCTCATCCCGAAAATACTCAACATACACCAAAAACTCAACGCACGACAAAGACCACTTCTCCTATGGATCCCAAGTCACACAAACATACACGGCAACGAACACGCAGACACTGAAGCAAACATAGCCACAACACTACCACAAACCATACCATGCCCACTCTCACAATCTGACTACTACCCCACAATACAACAGGCACTTAACAAACACATACAACAAACATGGGGCACAGCACTAACGCAACTTCATGAAATACACCCCAAATACGAACCTTGGCACACCATCAACCAACGCACCAGACTCAAGGAACGCACTCTAACACGATTACGCCTCGGACACACAGCACTTACACACTCCTACCTCTTACTACAACGCCCACGACCACAATGCACAACATGTCAACGAACACTCACTATCAAACACATACTCATCTACTGCACTAAGTACAACAACAAAAGGCAACCCATCACAGAATACTGCAGCACACGCAACATTCCACTAAACATCACTACACTTCTCAACGACGACTATCCAACATTATACGAGCTTCTCTTCCACTTTCTCTCTACGACACGCCTAATTGATCAACTGTGAAAAAAAGCCGGGAAAAAGACTGAAACCTAGGGGAAAAAAACAAACACAACTACAAAAAGCAAACATGTTCTTGCAATGTTAATATATGGCGATGACCCGAATCCAACCCACCCACTACACCCCATACCCCAATCTAGCACCGTCCAGACTGACAGCTTCTTTCGACTACTCCATCTCCGGCTCTCAAACGACTCTTCTCTGCCATCTCTACCTCTTCAAGCTCCCAGATCAACTCAACTCTTCAAGACGACTCCGACTCTACTCGAACATCACTCTACAAGTAATCTATCCACCCTGTATCTAATCCTCCTACCATTCTACCACTCACACACCGGAAACAGCCGACATCACCCACAGGTTGTGTGTGTGTGTGTTGAATTTGGCCAGCCTGCCACCGTGTGGTGATATCGGCTGTTTCCGTGTGTTATGTTGCTGTGTTAGCGTTAAGAGGTATAAAGGGGTGAAGGGCATGGTAGGAGGATCAGTCGAGAGGTGGAAGAGGGTGTTGTTTTGTTGAGCAGTGCCGAAGTAGATTTGTAGGCGTCTTGAAGTTTGGAGTGTGCTGAGTAGAGCTGGGTTGAGCAGAAGTACAGTAGAGTTGGTCGAAGTCCGAAGATGATGCGGTTGAGAAGAGTTGCCAGTCCGGACGGTACAGTACATCAGAAATCATCAGAATAACTTCTTGTCCACAAACCGGTGTATGCATTTCTATGAATTTCTCATATTTATTAACACAAATGATGTAGATCTGATCTGCAAATTTATAACTCAGAAAATGTTATCAGCACAGGATTCCATTCCTGAAAATATAGTACTTTCAACATGTTATTGTTCTTTGTGAAGCAATAAGTGCAATGCTCTCATGCAGCATGCAGATGGAGGTTCATCACGTGCACCAGGTAGCACAAAAAGAGATATTATTGCAGTCTAAGGTAACCACAAGACAGGTTTTACACCCATTTTACCTCCACAAATCATTCAAAGGAGCTAGGTTTTGCCTAGTTGCATTAGGCTAGGCTTTTGTTGTTAGTAAATAAAAAAAGTCTTCAAAAACGGTTCAAGCTAGATTAGGTTATGTTAGACTTTTTAAGTTGAAAATGTTTGAGAACAATTTTTTTTTTTTTGGGGGGAATTGGGCATAAAAATAATCATTTCTTGCATGGAAGCCTAGGCTAGGTTAGGTTAGGTTATGTTCAGTGGCGTCGCCACGAAATTCTTCCAGGGGGGGCAAGGTCTAAAGGGGGCCTCCTGTTACCCGAAAGGGGGCCTCCATTCTGTTAGGGTCTCATATTGTTTTTAGGCTCTTATACTATGGTTCGAGGATGGGGAACATGATTTCATATTGGTTTTTGTTTGTTCTTGGCATGGTGCATCATTTACTCAAAACGCAATAACACTAATCATTTTGGCTGAAAACTGGGCCATACCATGGTATAAATAAGTAATATTTGGATAAATGCATAAGTGCCAAAACAAACCATCGTCTCAATGCTTTCTCGAATCTTCCCGCTGGCCTCTAGATTGCAGCGAGCTGGCGGGGCTGGTGCTAAGCATATCTTACAGATATCTGCCATTGATCAACCCACTTTTAAGTCCTCCAAGTCTAACTGAATATAGCTAGATTCATCACTACTGTTATTTATTCCCATCAGCTTGATGTCATAAGCAAAGCTTGAACGACCATTTCTCAGTCCAAGGACGACAATTTCGTAAAGGTGACAACGAGAAGTGGATTGCATTAGTTTTTTTTAGCGTCATCTTGGGAATTTGTTTATTTTTATCACATTTGGTGCTGGCTGCAAGGCAACTGTCACACGAGCTAAAATATATCCTCAGCGAATAAATTCACGGCAAGAACAAGCATTGAACACCAATGCATAAATGACAATGCAACAATGCAACAATGTCAGTACATACATAATCCAAGCCTTCACATTCCACGCCGTCACGCCCATCGTTTTCGCTGTGCTGTGCCGTTTTATAAATGACGTTGAGAAGGTATGGAAGCTGAGAAGCTCTAATCATGCAGGCTGTTAGTTAGTTAGTTAGTTATTGTGGTTTAGGGGCGCATCGCATGCAGGCTGTAATAACAGAAAAGAAGTTTGTTGGAAGAAAATGCATTTAAAAACATCATTCATCCCATTTCATATGGGGCATGGATGTTGTATTGCATGCTTATGAGGGGTAATTTGTCCCCTCAATGTTGGCTTTTCCCCATGGGCGTATGTTTCGGAAAATTATTGAGGGACCAGTGGAGTACCTATATTTGCGTCAAGCAGGAGGGGGCAAACGGATTTGCAGGGGGGGGGGCACCTACGCCCATTAAAAAGTCCTTGGATTTCGACCGTTATTTTGTCAAAGGGTGCATTTCGAAATAATATAATTAGTCATCAACTAAATTGTCCTGTGGAGGGGCCTAATCTACCACTATGGTTTCTGATTGGTCGGATTTCAACCCTAACTCCACCACTCAGTTCTAAGGTTTTCTTTTGGTATCCCTTGATAAGTTACCTCACACTGCTGAAATTACACCTATACCACAAACCCGGATCGGTATCCCAAAAAATCAAGCTGGAGCCCTCCAAAAAAAGGAGAGATTCCAGCAAATAAATGTCAGGGTCAGGAAAATGGCTCTGTTGCACCGAACATTTTTTTCAAGATGCCTTCAAAAATTGCGTATGACTTCGAAAAGCATACCGGATCTCGAAAAATCGAGGTGGGATACATGGCGTCAGAGGTTCGAAAAATCAGGCCGGGATTCGGACTTTTAATAAAAAAAACAGAAAAGATCCACAAAAATCGCGTTGAGCCCAGAAAGCTGGCGTTGGGTCTCCAGAACCACGTGCCTGGGCGCGATAAGTCGCGCTGGGACCCAGAAAAAATCGCACCGAAGCCCCAAAATCATACTGGGGCCCCACAAATGTGTGTCAGAAGCCCCAAATATACACAGCGGGACCCTAAGAGTACAAAGTTGCCAGAAAGTACAACTAACCCTCCAAAGCACACAAAAGTCTCCCAAAAAGCGATAGGGCCTTAAAACATGCGTTGCAGCCCTAAATAAACATACCGGGAGCTCTAATAAAAATACACTGCAAGCTCGCAAGGCGCACAGGGGCGATGAGAACGCACAAGGGCCTGGAAAAGAGGCTGGGGCCACGAAAGGCAACATGGTTCCAAAACGTACAAAACGACCGGGAGCTAAATAAACACATCGGGATCTTCGAAGACGCCCCGACACGTAAAACATACTCGGTGCACAAAAAAAGCAACAAAGCCCTAAAACGAGCCGGGTCTAGAAGATGTATTAGGCCCATAACTTCAAAGTAAAATGTATTACCCACCACTTTAAAATACAACATTTTACAATTTCAGGCATTGCAGTTCATAGCACCCGGTCGCCACGACGGCAACGTCAGTGCACGTGCACACCCATTTTTCGTATTCGGTGCATTCGCCACACTTCGTGCGATGCTATGGTTTCTGCTAGGGCTTCTGCGTTTTGCTAATTGCTGCCACATGATAGACTTGCACCATATTTGGCGTGATGGAATGATTCGCATGGGCGTTCGCTTCGAAAAGTCGATTGATTAAATTCGATCATTAGTTTCCTACTTCCCACATTTTCTGGTAGCTATGAAATGCGGTTTCCGCTGAGCTTTGATGCACTTCGTATCTTTGCTGCTATCCTCCCAGATTGGATACCGAACCAAGGCCAAGCCTCGGCGTTTTTTTTTACCCGTTGCGTCTTTCTTGGTCTATGATTGTGTATTATGGCTCCAATCCATTTTTGTTAGGGGCCTAAATCATTTTCGAACCCCCTGCTCGTTTTAGGGTTTGTTGAATTTTTGTACACCGAGGATTTTGACGTGTCAGGGCGTTTTCGAAGATCCCGATGTGTTTATTTAGCGCCGGTCTTTTTGTTTGTTTTGGAACCATGTTGCCTTTTGCGGCCCCAGCCACCTTTTCAGGCTATTGTGCGTTATCATGACCCCTGTGTGCCTTGAGAGCTTCCGGTGTATTTTTTAGACCTCCCGGTATGTATATTTATGGCTGCAACGCTTGTGTTAAGGCCCTGTCGCTTTTTGTGAGACTGTGCGCTTTGGAGGGTCAGTTGTATTTTCGGCCCCCGTTGTGCTCTTAGGGTCCCGATGTGTTTATTTTGGGCTTCTGACGCACACTTGTGGGGCCCAAGTACAATTTTGGGGCTTCGGTACGATGTTTCTAGATCCCAGAGTGGCTTATCGCACCCAGGCGCGTGGTTCCGGAGACCCAACCCCAGTTTTCTGGGCTCAATACGATTTTGTGAAACTTTTCTGATTTTTTTTAAAGTCCGTATCCCGGCCTGATTTCTCGAGCACTTGGCGCCATGTTTTTGTATCCCACCTCGATTGTTCGAGATCCGGTTTGTTTTTCGGTGCCGTACGCAATTTGTGAAGGCATCTGATAATATGTTCGGTGCTCCAGAGCCATTTTTTTTACCTGGGCATTTAGTTGTTGGAATCCATCCTTATTTTGGAGGGCTCCAGCTTGATTTGTGTTTGTGTTTGTGGTCACACTGTGCTTACGTGTGGCCCTAGACGGCAATTTTGTAGAGCCTCGACGGGACTACCGATGGGAATTGTGGGTCCCAAGCGCGATATTTGGCGGGCCCGGTTCGAGTTTGTGCGTTGCGTTGTATTTAGCTGTGGCCCCAACGCGATTTTGGCGGTTCCTGTCGCAATTTTTCGGGCCTCGGAGCGAGTTTTCCGGGGCTTGCCGTATTTATTTGGAGACCCATACACGAATTCCGACCGACGCGAATTTTGGTGGCCCCAGCGCGATTTTTGAGGCCCCCGACACGATTCTTGGGAGCTTATCCCTCTCAGGATGGAGGGGGCATTTGCCCCTTTGATATAGCACTGCGGCCACTGAAGGAGTTTTTTTCCGTCCCAGAGTGACATTCCGGTTAAAATTGATTTTGGGGGCAGCTGCAACTTTTGGGGCCCCGGCGCGACCTTCTGGGCCTCCAGTGTGATTTTCAAGGGCTGCGACGCGACTTTTTTGGGTCCAATGTGATCTTTTGGGCCCCGACGTCATTTTCTTGGATCCCTAGCGCGAGCTATAGCGGCCTCGACACTTTTTGGGGTCCAATGCGTTTTGGAGGCTTTTGGCGTCATTGTTGGGCCCACAGAGTGATTATTCATGTCCGGATTGTTCTTCGTTGCCCCGGCGTCATTTGTTTTGGTCCCAATGAGACTTTTGGGGCACGGTACGACCTGTCGTGCCCCTGGCATGATTTTCTTGGTCCGGGCGTGAATTTTCGGTACCCCAGGCTCAGCGTAATTTGCGGGGGCCCCGGCCGGATCTTTTCGGGCCCATATCGTGATTTTAAAATACCCAGACTCGACTCTTACTATTTCTTAGGTGGTTCTTCTTGCAAATTATAGGCCTCCTGTCGCGTCGTCTCATTTCCTAGAGCCTTTTTACCGGTTTTCGATGTCTCCTTGCGTGTCCTACCCTCCTCCATATTCAATGGTCCTGCTCTCCCGTCTTGGAGGACCTCTTACATTCTGGAGCCCCTTTAACATGGCATGGGGCTTCCTCTCATCTTCGAGGGGCATTTTCTGCCAAATTAGGGGCCTCTTGCCACGCCTCGTGTGCCTCCTCCTTTATCCTGGCAAAGCCTTACCCGTCTTGAGGGATCTTCAATTTTGGAAACCTCACCTCCTTCCATACCTGCTATCACTCCCATCTTAAGGGCCTCCTCTCATTTCTTGGGAACTCTTTCCGGTCTTCGGGATCTCATTTGGTCCTAGAGACCTACTCTTTCCCGAGTCCGGCAGGTGCCTCATTTCTCTTCTAGAGGCCTTCTTTTTCAAATTAGGGGCCTCCTCTCACGTCTTGGGGGCCTCCTGCTCTGCGTTCTCCTGTTCTGCGCTCTGGATTCGATCTTTACCCATCTTAGGGGTGGTCTCTTATCTCCTGGTGGACTCCTCTTCTCTCCCAGGCGCCGCCTCTGCTAAATTACTGGCAACCTTTCCTATCTTAGTGGCCTTGTTATTTCCCGGGGACCTTCTTAGCCGTCTTCGAGCCTTCTTTTCCGCTTGGGAGCCATCTCTCTTATCCAATGGCCTTTCTCTCCTATTTTAGGGGCCTCCTCGTTCATCATGGGGTCTCGTTTCCAATCTTGTGTCGTTCTCTTCCGAATTAGGTGCCTCCTGCCACGTCTCTGGATCATCCTTTTCTATCTCGGTGGAACCTCACCCGTTTGGGGCCTTCTTTTGCGTCTCCGAAACCTCATCTCATATCTTCCTTCCTTTTCCGTCTTAGGGCCTCCTCTCATATTCTGGGGCCTTCTTTCCGGTGTTGGAGCCTCTTTTGCAATCCTGGTTGCCTCCGTGCCATTTTTGACATTCTCTTGATTTCTGGGGACTCCTACCCTCTCCTAGGTGACTCCTTTTTCAAATTAGGGGCCCCCTCTCACGTCATGGGGGCCTCCTCATCTGTGTCTGGAGCCTCATTATCCTCTTAGCAGGGTGCTTTTGCGTCCTAGTCCTAAATCTTCTCTTCCAGGTTCCTCCTCTTCCAAAATATGGGCCTCATCTGGCTGGTCTCGGTGGCCTTCTCTCATTCCTGGGGAAACCTTCCTACCCGTCTTGGGGCCCCTATTGCGTCCGGAGAAGTCTCCCCTATCAGGTCTTAATTTTATATTGCAGGGGCATCTTCCGTCTTGGGGGCCTCGTTTTCCAACTTAAGAATATCCTGCCACCCATCGGAAGCCTTTTCGTCTAACCTGGGTGGCTTCTTGCCCGTCTCGGTGGCATCCTTTCCGTCCTGAGGGCCTCCTTTTCGTGCTGGGGTCTCCTTTTCGTCCTGGAGCCTCCTTTTCGTCCTGGGGGCTACCTTCCTATCTCTGTTCTCTGTTCTACGTCTAGTCCTACGTCCTTTTCGTCCTTGGGTGCATCCTTTTCGTTCTAGGGGCCTCCTTTTCGTCCTGGGGCCTCCTTTTAGTCCTGGGGGCCTCCTCCCAATCTCTGTTCTACGTCTTGGGGCATCCTTGCGTTATGGGGCATCCTTTTCGTCCTGGGGGCCTCCTTTAGGTCCTGGGGGCCACCTCACAATCTCTGTTCTACGTCTTAGGGGCCTCCTTTTCGTCCTGGGGGCCTCCTTTTCGTCCTGGGGGCCTCCTTTTCGTCCTGGGGGCCTCCTTTTCGTCCTGGGGCCTCTTGTCGTCCTGGGGGCCTCCTTTTCGTCCTGGGGGCCTCCCTTTTCGTCCTGGGGACCTCATCCCAATCTCTGTTCTACGTCTTTGGGGCATCTTTTTCGTCCTTTGGTGCATCCTTTTCGTCCTGGGGTTGGTTGGTTGATTGTTGGAGTGTAGGGACGCATGGACTGCGTCTTTCGTCCTGGGGGCCTCCTTTTCGTCCTGGGAGCCTCCTTTTCGTCCTGGGGGCCTCCTTTTCGTCCTGGGGGCCTCCTTTTCGTCCTGGGGGCCTCCTTTCGTCCTGGGGGCCTCCTCCCAATCTCTGTTCTACGGCTTGGTGCCTTCCTTTTCGTCGTGGGGCCTCCTTTTTGTCCTGGGGCCTCCTTTTCGTTCCGGGGGCCTCCTTTTCGTCCTGGGGGCCTCCTCCCAATCTCTGTTCTACGTCTTGGGGGCTTCCTTTGCGTTATGGGGCATCCTTTTCGTCCTGGGGGCCTCCTTTTCGTCCTGGGGGCCACCTCACAATCTCTGTTCTACGTCTTAGGGGCATCCTTTTCGTCCTGGTGGCCTCCTTTTCGTCCTGGGGGCCTCCTTTTCGTCCTGGGGGCCTCCTTTTCGTCCTGGGGACCTCATCCCAATCTCTGTTCTACGTCTTTGGGGCATCCTTTTCGTCCTTTGGTGCATCCTTTTCGTCCTGGGGTTGGTTGGTTGATTGTTGGAGTGTAGGGGTGCATGGACTGCGTCTTTCGTCCTGGGGGCCTCCTTTTCGTCCCGGGAGCCTCCTTTTCGTCCTGGGGGCCTCCTTTTCGTCCTGGTGCCTCCTTTCGTCCTGGGGGCCTCCTCCCAATCTCTGTTCTATGTCTTGGTGCCTTCCTTTTCGTCCTGGGGCCTCCTTTTCGTCCCGGGGGCCCTCCTTTTCGTCCTGGGGGCCTCCTCCCAATCTCTGTTCTACGTCTTGGGGGGCTTCCTTTGCGTTATGGGGCATCCTTTTCGTCCTGGGGGCCTCCTTTTCGTCCTGGGGGCCACCTCACAATCTCTGTTCTACGTTTTAGGGGCATCCTTTTCGTCCTGGTGGCATCCTTTTCGTCCTGGGGGCCTCCTTTTCGTCCTGGGGGCCTCCTTTCGTCCTGGAGGCTACCTCACAGTATCTGTTCTACGTCTTAGGGGCCTCCTTTTCGTCCTGGGGGCCTCCTTTTCGTCCTGGGGACCTCATCCCAATCTCTGTTCTACGTCTTTGGGGCATCCTTTTCGTCCTTTGGTGCATCCTTTTCGTCCTGGGGTTGGTTGGTTGATTGTTGGAGTGTAGGGGCGCATGGACTGCGTCTTTCGTCCTGGGGTCCTCGTTTTCGTCCTGGGAGCTTCCTTTTCGTCCTGGGGGCCTCCTTTTCGTCCTGGGGGCCTCCTTTTCGTCCTGGGGGCCTCCTCCCAATCTCTGTTCTACGTCTTGGTGCCTTCCTTTTCGTCCTGGGGCCTCCTTTTCGTCCCGGGGGCCTCCTTTTCGTCCTGGGGGCCTCCTCCCAATCTCTGTTCTACGTCTTGGGGCCTCCTTTTCGTCATTGGGTGCATCCTTTTCGTCCTGGGGTCTCCTTTTCGTCCTAGGGGGCCTCCTCCCAATCTCTGTTCTACGTCTTGGTGGCTCCTTTTCGTCCTGGGGCCTCCTTTTCGTCCTGGGGGGCCTCCTTTTCGTCCTGGGGGCCTCCTTCCAATCTCTGTTCTACGTCTTGGCCCCTTTTCGTCCTTGGGGCCTCCTTTTCGTCCTTTCGCTTGGGTGCATCCTTTTCGTCATGGGGTCTCCTTTTCGTCCTGGGGGGCCTCCTTTTCGTCCTGGGGGCCTCCTCCCAATCTCTGTTCTACGTCTTGAGGCCTCCTTTTCGTCATGAGGGCCTCCTCACAATCTCTGTTCTACGTCTTGGGGCCTCTTTTTCGCCCTGGGGGCCTCTTTTTCGTCCCTGGGGGCCTCCTTTTCGTCCTGGGGGCCTCCTCCCAATCTCTGTTCTACGTCTTGAGGCCTCCTTTTCGTCATGGGGGCCTCCTCCCAATCTCTGTTCTACGTCTTGGGGCCTCTTTTTCGTCCTGGGGGCCTCATTTTCGTCCCGGGGGCCTCCTTTTCGTCCTGGGGGCCTCCTCCCAATCTCTGTTCTACGTCTTGGGGCCTTCTTTTCGTCAGGGGGCCTCCTTTTCGTCATGGGGCCTCCTTTTCGTCCTGGGGGCCTCCTCCCAATCTCTGTTCTACGTCTCTTATAGAGACCTGATTATATTTCCTGGTGGCCTCGTCAGTTTTGAGGCCTCATTGAGAGCATGATATTCTGTCCCGTCGGCCTCCTTGCTCACCTTTTTTGCTGTGCATTTGCGGATAGGGGCCTCCTTAAATTTCAGGGGGCGGCGCCCCCCTGTTTCACGGCAGGGGGCGACTGCCCCCCCTGCCCCCCGGTGGCGACGCCCTTGGTTATGTTACATGTTTTTTTTAATCTGAACATTATTGTTCATCCTATATTACTCAAATCCAAGTCCCCTTTTCCATGTTATTTTTCCTCACAATTGAAAAGTGTGCATCTGCAGAGGAAATGAGCGGTTACATCATGTTCAGCACATTAACAAACACTGCATTAAAAAAAAGAAATTCAAAGAAGTCAAAGAGTACCATGAGCTGAAAAATTACCCAAAAAGCCAGGTATTATCACAGTTTAAGGTAACTACAAGACAAGTTTTACACACATTTTACCTCCATGAAGCATACAAAGGGGATAGGTTTGTCAGGTTAGGTTAGGCTTTTGTTGTAAGTTATAAAAAGAATCATTTGTTGGTAAATAATTTTTGTTAATTATTGTTCTACAAAAAAATAATAAACGGTTCAGGCTAGCTTAGGTTAGGTTTTTTAAGTCGAAAATATTTGAGAAAATGCCTCGAAAATTTAAATTAAAAACAATTAATTTCTTGTATGGGAAGTTGAACTATGGTTAACTATGGTAAGGTTATCATATATCTTGAACATTATTTGCTTGCTATATGTCCTTACTCCACACCCTTTTTTTGTTTGTTACTTTTTACTCACAATTGAAAGGCATGCATTTGCAGAAGAAAGGACATTAAATTTGTGCTTTTATGTGTTTTATTCATATTTTTTTGTTTAAATTTCCAATGCAATGTTTATGAATGTCACTAAGCTGATGGCACTACTCAGTTTCTGTGCAAATGCTTGTGGTTGTGAGCAGGTTGTGAGCAAAATAACATTAAAAATGGGCTTGGAGTTAGTAACATAGCAATTAAAAGAAATACATTACAAATTCAACATAACCTAACGTAACCTAGCCTAACCTGACCTTGGAGAAAACAACTACAAAAACAAGATTGGAAAAATATATAGCAATTTATGTTCTTGAAATTTTGCAAATGAAAAAACTAACCCAACCTAATCTAACCAGAATTATTGTGCTTTAAGGTGGTAACTAGGCAAGTTATTACACATTTGCCTCCATAGAGCAAACAAATGGGCTATGTTTGGTGATGTTAGATTAGTTTAAGTATTTAAGTTCGACATTTTTTGCAAAAATTGTTCCAAAATTTGAAAGAAATAGATTTGTTTTCTTTAAAAGCAGCTTATGTTAGTTTAAATTATGTTGGGTTACATTTTTATATTGTTTAAAAAAATACATTGCTTGAAATTTTGGTAATCTTTACCTTTCGGCCAACACATTATGCCAAGGTTAGTGATTTGTAAAGAGGTGTACCGTGGGGAACAGTGACGTCACAGGAGCCAGGGAAGTGACGTCACAGGAGTCGGGTGTCGGTAAAGATTACCACCAACCCTAGGCTAAGATAATGTAGCCTAATATACAAAATGTATCATAGCATAATATAATCTAACCTAACCTAACCTAACCTAACCGGAAAAACAGAATCCTCCGAAGCCAATTTTTCGGCCATGACGTCATGAAATATATGCGACATTGTATAGGCAACTCTTTACAAATCACTAACCTTGGCAGTATGTGTCGGCCGAGAGGTAAAGATTACCGAAATTTTTACAACTTGATGTTTTGGTTTTATTTTTGCATTTTTGTATGAAAAAAAAATACTTTACCCTATGTCACCCAATTCAAAGCCTTTTGTTGGTGTTATTTTGCTCACAACCTGAAATGTAGGCATTTGTATAGAAAATGAGTGGTCCCATCATCTGAGTCACATTCATAAACATTGCATTGAAATCATACATTCCACGAATTCATAAAACACCTTAAAACACAAATTTACCAAAATGAGCAGTAACATCATGTTCATCACATTCCTAAACATTGCATGGACAAAAAGTTAATCAGAAATTACCTTAAGCTGTAAATTTACCAAAAGGTGTGCCAACCTCTGGACGGAAATGCAACACTAGGTGCCCCAATCCTGTGCAGAAAGGGCACTAAGAGCAGTAGAATGAAAATATTAATAAAAGTAAACTAAAAACAGCTCTTCTTGAAGACAAACGTGGTAGTTATGTGATATTAACATGGAAACCATAAGCACAAATCAGAAAAAAGCATGGACTGGACTTTTTCAAGCTTACCTGCCAACTTCTTCAACTACTGTTCCTTTGGGAATTAAATATCAGCAAGCTATTTATTCACTATTTAAAATCACACCAATCCGCAGATACATCAGAATGTGCGAAGTACAAAAAACGAATCAGTACGACTTCACATGAGATTGGCCTCCGGATTAAACACTGCGCGCAATTGCACCACAAATGTCTTACCTCCGTCACATTTGTCACTGTAACCTCAAATTTAGACTTTTAGGCGCTGGAATTTCTGTAACTGGAATTTTTTCTTTGGATGTTACGATTTTGGATGTTCTGAGGAACGCCCATTACGATTTGTGACATTTAATACGCGCCAGTGTCTATCGATACAAATCGACACCCCTGCTTTGGAGAAAAAATAGAAACAAAAATTAAGCAATATATATTCTGAAAATTTTCTAAATTTAACAACCGAACCCAACTTACCCGAACCTAATGTCAGCTGCTTTTGAAGGAAAATTTCCGCTTTTATTTTATTTTTGAAAATGATTGAACAATTTTTCCAAGGTAAACAACTAAACTAGCCTAACTTAGCCAAATCGGTATTATTGTGCTTTAAGGTGGTAACAAGACAAGTTTGTACACACATTTGCCTCCATATAGCAAGCAAATGGGTTAGGTTTGGTTAAGTCAGGTTAGTTTAGGTTTTTCAAGTTGGAAAACTTTTTAAAAGAATTCCAAAAAAGTTTCCCCCAAAATTGCAAATTATTTCGTAACCTTGCGGTCTAAGGTGTTCTTTTTTTTCCTTTAAAACAAACAAAAAATATGCAGAATACCATGTTTATGAGGGTGACTAAGATGATTGGACCCACTTATTTTCTGTGCTTACTTTTCAGGTTGTGAGCAAAATAATGCCAAAAAGGCTTTGAGTTCGGTAACATAGCATAAACATAAATGTTTTTTTTTAATGCAACAAAACCTAACCTAGCCTACCCTAACCTATCTTTTGAGAACAAAAAATTAAACTAAATTAAAATGTCACTTAATTTATTTTCTGAATTAGGGAATTCCAGCTATTTTGTTTGTTTTTGCACACAATTTTATATTTTTCAGCAAAAGGTGGAGAGTCAGTCCACTATCTAATCCAAATCTGTTTCTATTCAGTACAAAATGTGCTGGTTAACATCAATGTTTCTACTTAGCATGGGGTTTTTCATTTTTTCCCTTTAGCTTTCTTATCAGCATAAAATAGCATAGGTTATTGGGGGGGCCCAAATCAACATGGGGGGGGCAAGATCAACATTGGTGGGGCCATAGCCCTCACAAAAGGATACAATTCGACGCCCCTGCATACATGCATGATTTTGCACTTATCAAAATTTAATTTCATCTGCCATTTTTTTAACCACTTCACAAGCTCTTCTAAGTTTTTCTGCAGCATGTACCTAGGTGCCTAGGTACCAGGTAAATATCAAGCTAATAGTGTGATGAGAGGGCTGTTGAGGTTAATTATAGTTTGTATATCTACACTCTCAATGATAACTGATTGTTGTCCACGGGACTGGATTGTATGCAAGTTTGACAATGACAATTGGTTTTTGTGCACACCATTTTTAATTTTGTAGCAAAAGGTGGAGAGTCAGTCCACTATCTAACCCAAATCTGTTTTTTTCCATTACAAAATGTGCTGGTTAACATCAGCTACATTTTCTATGTACCTAGCATGGTGTTTGCCTTCTTTTTTCCTTCAACTTTTTTATCAGCATACAAATAGCATGTTATTGGGGAGGCCCAAATCAACATTGGGGGGGCCAAGATCAACATTGGTGGGGCCCTGGCCCCCACAAAAGGATACAAATCGACGCCCCTGCCATCTAGACATTAGGGGGATGTCCCCATCCTAGCCCCACCTTCAGCGCCTAAAATATCACACAAACTATAACGTAAAATTCCCTTTACGTAAACGTCCACATGCCTGCACCTTGATCGCAAACACCCGCTTTTATAGTCAGACATGTAGCGTACTCGCTTCAAAGGTGGCGCAAATGACCTCTGTGGTCCGGTACGCCTAAAAAAAATCATTCCCCCACCCATGTGCAGTGAAATTGAAACTTGCCTGATGCTTCCAATTTCTGCAACATACGAATACAAACCTGTGACGTCATCAAGGTTTGAATGCGAACTTTGGTGTACCTTTTAAAATAATGGTATTTTTGCGGCGATTAATAATGGTGTTTTTGCGGCGTACGAGACATTGGTCTTGTCAAGGCTATTTCTGGTATAGCATTGGTCTTGTATGACTGTAAGGTTTGCTTAAAAGTCATGTGAGCCACAGCTTTCTTTTTTATTCTTTTAGGAATACCAATTATAATGCAGTGGCCATGCAGCTTCTTGCTGACTTTTCTCTGTCATGGTATCATAAGCTGGCAGATTTTCCCACACATGGCTCTCGTTTTTCCCCATATCAATATTTAATGCATGCATTGTCATTGGGCATGTAGGTAGGTAGGTACCTAGGTAAATATCAAGCTGATGGTGTGATAGGTGGGCTGCTGAAGATAATTATAGTTTGCATATCCACAATCTCAATGATGATTGTCATTGGTGTTCACTGGACAATGCAAGTTTGACAATGACTGGAAATTAAGAATGGATTTTTTCTTGTTTAAGCTCATATGCATGTGGTTTTGCCATTGGTGGCATGTACAAACATCAGTATGACAATCCAATTGTTGTTTTGTGGCTTAACATTATTTAAAAAGACAATCTGGTTTAAAATGCATCATCATCGAATCTTAACATTGTATGCTGTAAGTTTTCCTTCCACAGTGGAGGGAAATCTAGCTATTTTGTTTTTTTGCACATAATTTTGAATTGTGTAGCAAAAGTTGGATACTCAGAGTCAGAGTCAGAGTCAGAGTCAGATTTATTGAGGTCTCCACAATAATATGGCTGTTCAGCCCTCACGTCAGTACATTGCTGTAAAACTATATACATAATCCTACTTCTCGTGTCAATAAACAAGAGTCAATTAAAATCATCTAGACATAGATCACACTTTACCTAGTGATAGAATGCGCCTCCAAACGGCCGTTCCACGCAGCTACGGCTCTGAACGGGTAGCTACGCTTAGCGAGTTCGGAGCGAACTCGCGGGAGCTCCAACATCCCTGTGTCTGCGCACCGAGTTCTCCTGGACGACACCTCCGCACGACGCTTGATAGAGCTCGCTAGCGTAGGTGAGACACCAGACGACGTTAGCTTCCGGATCATTGCTACGTCGCGCTCCTCCAACATGGCATCAAATTTCAACCATCCAAGTGCCTCTAGTGCCGGGGTGATGTGTTCTCGTCGGCCGAGGCCGGATACTATACGGGCACCAAAATTTATCGCCTTCTGAATCCTATCTCTCTGGGTTTCGTTGCAACTTCCCCAAACTGTCATACAGTAGTAGATGTGGGGGAAAACCAGTGCCTGAATGAGGAGTTTCTTCGTTTCTGAGGGTAATTTGTGTCGAAATTTTGACAGGCCAACGAGAACACTATAGCACCGCCGAACCACCTGAGACACCTGTCTATCCCAGGTCAAAGTCGAATCGACGTGCACACCTAGGATTTGTGCGTTCGGTGACGGCTTAATTTCAGCATCTCCAAATTTGATCGATAAGGTGTCACATTTCCGGCGCTGGGATTTGACAGCCAGGAGCTCAGTCTTTCCAGGGTTGATTTTTAGCCAATTTTGTGTGAACCAGTTCAGAGCTGTATCCAAGGTGTTTTCTACACGTTGTTTAGCGCAGACATGTTGCCTGGGGCGTCAGAGTCTAGAAATTGCGCATCATCGGCGAAAATTACCAAGTGGCCATACTTTAGATGTGATGCTAGGTCGTTGGTGAAAATCAAATACAATGTTGGTCCGATTTGGCTTCCCTGTACTACACCGTGCGTCACCGGGAGTGGCTCAGCGGTACTCCCCTGAATTTTATGGCTCCTCCCCCGCAACCAATCCTCAAACCAGTGAACGTCGATCCCATACCAGCCTAGCTTTTCTAACAGGCGGCTATGCTCCACGCTATCGAACGCGCGGGAAGTATGAGCAGCAAGCAGGGTAGACACATGACCACAATCCATATTTTTGGTCAGAAATTGTACAGTATCGAGCATTGCTGTTTCGGTTGAATGGCCGGGACGAAAACCATATTGATTTGAACAGAGTATGTGGTTTGAGTCGAGATAGAATGAAAGTTGCGTGTTTACAATTTTCTCACACAGTTTAGCAACAACACTCAGCAAAGATATGGGCCTAAAATTTCCGGGGTCGTCACGATCACCCTTCTTGTGCAACGGAATAACGCAGGCCTCTTTCCACTGAGGCGGCCCTCACCAGTACGCAGTGAATAGTTTGTCACATGCAGTAAATGAGGCCCTGTGACTACAAACGTCGCTCTCAGCATATGAAGTGTTATTTCGTCGTTTCCACTGGCGCGAGTATTTCCCATTCGATCGAGTGCCAACGACAATTCTGGTAACGTCACAGTGTGTACGCGGAAGGAGCTACTGCACACCCGAGGTGGTCTGGACGGCAGCCGCACTCCCTGTGGAGCCGCCGATAACGTGGCAGCAACGTCAGCTCCCGCGGTCACAAAGTGACGATTTAACTTGTCAGCCCAGGCGGCGTCGCTCAGGTGGGGTGGGTCGATCCTGGGCTCGGGCTTCTTGGCGGCAAGCAGAAATCGGCGGATGTCGGTCCACGTCTTCGTTTTCTGGTGACGGTATGACGTGGCGTAGTAGTCTGCGCAGGCGTTGTATTGCGCTCGTTTCACGGCATTTCTGCTGTCCTTATAGGCCTGTTGTTTCACCGTGTTATTCTTGTCTTGGTCTCGGGCCTCTCGGCAGCGATCCCGCTTCTTCATGTGCTCTCTGAGCTCTTCATTTTCATGAAGCCAGGGAGCCGGGGGTGTTTGATCCGGATTGTTCGGAGAGGCATGTGGTGGTCGATGATCGGCTGCCACGCCTCGAGCCAGGCGCGCCACTTCTCAGCTGCAGAGTCCGCGTTGTACACTTGGCTCCAATCGGCCTGGAGAAGGTCTAAGCAGAGGGCGTCGTTGTTTACACGCCTGGTGGACCGGACCGTGATGGTTTGTGGTTTCGGGCGCGTCCGTTTGACGCTGATGTCAGATGTGACGAGGTCGTGATCGCTGAAGCTACAGGCGATCACGCGAGGGTTGGAGACTGACTCTGGTCGAGATGCTAAAATGTGATCTATGAGGGTAGACGACGTGTCGGTGGTGCGGGTCGGCGATGAGATCAGCTGCTGGAAGCCCAGGTCTTCCATCATTGTCACGTACCTCCGCACCCCCGCAGCTGACGGCTGGAGCAGTTCCAGATTCATATCACCCATGGCATGTATTGGCAGCTGTTTGGTGAGGAGAAACGTGATTTGTTGTTGCAGATCGTCGAGGGTGGCTGCTACTGGTGATTTCGGTGGCCTGTAGATAGTCCCGAGAACAAACGGCGATTTTGCTGAAAACCGCAACCATAAAACTTCCAAATGCGAACCGGTGGATGGGACCGGCAAAATTTCTGCCTGCATACAATTTTTGTAAATTACGCATACGCCACCACCATTGGTTTTACGATCCCGGCGCTCCACGACATAGCCCGGGAAAAGTAAAAATCGAGTGTCGGTATCATCGTTGAGGAAAGTCTCGCCCACGCACAGAATGTCCAGCGCGTTATTTCTCAGCAGGATTGATACGTCGTCGATAGATGGCATTAGGTGGTTGACGTTGAGGTATGCCACCTTGATGCGACACTCCGGCTGTGTGACGGCTGGCTGGTGTCGACGGCGTGCCGTCTGCCGGACGGTGAGTCTGGTTGGGATGGTCAGAGTTCGGTCCGCGGGAGCCGGGCGGCATCCCACGGCACGTGGCACGCGGCCGCGCCGCAGTTGGCGGCGGCGGCCGGCACGGCTGCCTCGGTGCGTGCGCCGGCACGGGGCTGGGGAGGGGGTGACCCATTTCCCGGCCGAGAGCGCTGGCCCACGTGACAGCGCCCCGGCAGCGCCAGCCGACCAGGAACGCGGCGGTGACGTCACCTGCCACGCTGGACGGAGCAGCGGCCGCCGCGACTGGCCAGCCACGAGGTCACAAACGGTTGAGTGTTGAGCCGGGTGGTAGAAGACGGAGGCGTGTGACGTCAGCAGAAATCTCGCTGCTGATTTGCGGGGCGAGGTCCACTGGAAGCGGTAGAACGGGGGATGGGGCGACAAAGCCCGGCCCATTCAGACGGCTCAGCATCTGTAGGTAAAATAGGGCACAAGTCGACAAAATGATGCCGTATAGGGGCACTGCACGCGGTCGAAAGTCATGGATCTGGAACCAGCACTGTCTAAACCGGGTCTCAGAACAGTTTCAGCACGCTACACCACCGATGACCACTGAAATAATATTAAAAACACGGAGCTATCACAAAGCCGGCCGCCATAGTCAGGCGCACGAGCACAATCTCGTGCGCTATCTAATCCAAATCTGTTCTTTTTCAGTACAAAATGTGCTGGTTAACATCAACTAAGTTTTATATGTACCTAACACAGTGTTTTTCTTCTTTTTTTCCCTTTAGCTTTTTATCAGCATAAAAATAGCATGGGTTATTGGGGGGGCCCAAATCAACATCGGGGGAGCCAAGATAAGCATTGGGGGGGGCATGGCCCCCGCAAAAGGATACAAATCGACGCCCCTGGCTGTGAGTGTTTCCGGTGTGCGGTGTCTTTCGTGTCTGCGCCTTGCGTCATTCCTCGCGCGGATCGCCCGGTGGCATTCGTCGCTCCACCAGGGCGCCGCGCGAGGTTTGTGTTGATGGCGTGGTTTTGTTTGTGGTATGTGTTGGTGTGCTGTAGTGATGAGGATGTGCTCAAATTGCTCTGGTGTGAGGTGTGGGTTGTGTACTGTTTGTGCGGTTATGGATTCTGAAAAGGGTGTCCAGGCTGCTTTTTTTAGGTTTGAGGCGGCACGAAATGGCCTGAGGAGGCCGAAGTGCCTAACCTAACAAAATGAGAGAAAAAAAGCTGCTCTCTCTCGGGAGCTGAGCGACTTGCTGCTTCACGCTCCTCCACCAGTTCTCATTATGGGAGACCTTAATGCTAAACACCCCTCCTGGGGAAGCGACCAGACTGACGCTAGAGGGCACGAAACTCACCAGTTTATTTCGGACCACAACCTAGTGCTTCTTAACACCGGGGCCGCCACCCGCTACAACCCGACCTTAGGAGGATCGGACAGTTGCATTGACTTACCGTGCTGCTCCCAACGACTTAGTTCACTATTTGACTGGTCAGTTTCAGACGTTCCCGGGCTGAGCGACCACTGCCCAATCTCAATTAGGCTCAGCACGGACGCCATCCACCACACTAAGCTATTTAGACAATCTTGGAACTTGAAATGAGCGGACTGGGCTAAATTCGAGGAACAGGTGGACCTCAACCTAACAACTTCAGAGACCAGTAAAATCGAGACAATCCTAAGGGCCATCAGCTCAGCAGCACGAGACTCCGTCCCAAAAAAGTAACAAACCTAGGAAGAAGGCATCTACGCCATGGTGGACCCCGGACTGTCAGGCAATCGCCGCACGGCGCCGTGCCCACAAACAATTCAAAAGATGCGTGTGCGAAGCACACCTTGCAGCATACAGACAATCTCAAAAACACTGCCGGTACACAATTCGAACAGCACGACAAAACTGTTGGCAGTCTTTTGCCTCTCAATTCAATAGGTTCACCCCTACCGGCAGAATCTGGGACCTGATGAAGCGTTTCAACCTGAAACGCCCATCACCAGGCCCCTTCCCCCAGCTGACGGTGAAAGGACAGCACATCACTGACCCACAACAAGTCGTATACCACTTTAAACTACACTACGCCAGCGTATCTGGCAACAGCAACTACGACACCACTATAGTAAGCGCTCTAGACGCCCTTGCCTACAAAGCAAATTTTAACTCTAGCAATAGAGAAATCTACAATAAGTCGTTTACTATCCACGAATTACACCTTGCTCTCAGCAAGTGTGGAAACACGTCGGTTGGGATTTGTATTCCATGGCTTGTCTCGTTACTAAGTAGTGTTTATTGTTATTGTTCGCGATGCAAAATCGGAACATTTTTTGCGCAGGTTAGTGCTAGATACTACGTACGTCGGGTCTGACAACATTTTCGGCCCGAGTCAGTGATGGGCACGAGGATAAATAATGCGCCCACATTATATTGGGGAATGTAGTACTAGGCATTGGCGTTAGTTATAATAGCTTAGGCGTTGTGCGTGGGGTATGTGTTTGAAAAGTGTACGTAGTTTAGACCGCGATAAAATCGCAATGACTGATGCTCATCGTCCTAGTGGCAGTGTGGCATCCGCCGCATACTGTACTAGCCACGGGGGTCATGCGGGTTCATAGAAGCATGCATAATCACAATGCGATTTGTAGATATTTAAACTCTTCGTTTCAAAATATCACTACATGGCAGCGTGAGACGAACTCAATGAAGTTATTTCACCCAATTTAGTTGATCTATATGTCCAATAATTATTGTTCGTTTGATTATTACACCCCTCGGATGGCTTCTTTCCGTCAAAATGTTCTGGCAGATGTAAACTATATCATGATCTCATGATTCAAGGAAGCCTTACGTCACAAATGGAGGATACTTGGGGGTTTTTGACGCAAATGGTTTATTACAAACAACGTATTTTTCATAGCTTGTCATACTTAGTGAGTCTTTTAGTTTGGCATTTAAGTGAGAAACATGAGTGCAGTAGTGCCGTATAGGCCCCGTCGACAGCTCATCAAAATCAATGGGTTTTACAAGTATCCCGCTGTAAAAATAATACCAAGCAAATAACAAATATGTAAAGAAGGACGTGAAGGCTCGCCGTTGCTTGTGACAAAACTAGAAATGTTCCCTATAAACGCTAATACTTCGGCATTCATAGCCACCAGTCTGCACCCATATGTCTTTTTTAAATCGTGAGCATCCCCAGCTTATCACTGTTGCCGTCCGCTGACACCTGATGGTGCAGGTGTAGACGGCCCTGCGTCTGCTCTGCTTGTCGGAGACTGTGACCTGTAAACTTGGGTATTGTGCCGAGGTCGTCCAGATACCAATCGTGCTCTGTGTTTCGTACGGAAAACGTGCCGGATGCCAAATCGAAAATGCGTCTTCACATAATGGACGGACCGGATGGTATGTACAATATGCTCAGAGTCCATAGAAGTAAAACAGTCAAAGCTTGCGCCGTGCAGATAGTCCAGAATCAAACAGTCAAGGCTTGCGCCGTACTGATGGTCGATCTTACTGGGCAAGCGTAGTCTGCCGACGCAGAGGAACGCAGTTGTTCGCACAAAAAGCAAACACACAACAACACAGTCGGTCTAGTTGTCACGAGAGCAAGTACAGGATGCCTCGTTTTCGGAGGTGTGCCAAGCTGACCTAACCTCTGGTCATCTGGGGTCCTGTATATATACGGTTTGGACACGCGATGTGAGGAAGCGAGAGGGCATAATGTGGAGTTCGAAGCAATTTGTCCTGCGAAGTACAAAGCCTGGGATTGGTCTGTTCGGAAAAATAAATAGAGCGAGGGTAACATTGGAAGGGTGTTTTTGCGTGGCGGCAAGCTGAGACTGGCTCCGATAACACGCTATGCAGTAGTGTGCTGGTGTGGTAAGTCGGTTTTGGTGAAATAAATCGAGCGAAATCCAATGCAGTGTGCCGGGTGATTACACCTCAGGGTCACGAGACATGACGGTGTTTTCGTGGTGGCTCGCTGAGGCTGACTCAGAGTGTTGCAACAGAGAGGGCACGCGTCAGTCGGGGTCACCTTGGTCAAGGTCCAACGCGCGAGCCGGCTGGCAAGAATGAATAAACAGTTCCGTGGAGCGAACGTCGAAAATGGTTGGTGGAGTGGGGAACAGTGTGGTAGGCATATCGGAACACGCTACGGAGCACGGTACGGCATGGTTAGCCGTTACACCATCCAATAATTAACTTAGTGACAAGTTGTATCTGATCGCAACAATATCGCCCAACGCACGTTGTGCAGCGCGACATCCAACACTAGAGTCATCTTTCAAGACATTCTGAACTGCTTGCTGAGTGCTTGACTTGAAGGCCAATTTTTAGTATCAATGCATTCCGTTTGTGTACTAATTCTGGTGCCAATTGTATCTGCATCGCCCAAGCTTGAATGCAATAACTGATGTGTGCCTCATTTTGCTTATGTTGGTCATCACAGCACAAAATATGTGACAAGTCCACATTTTGAAATCAATGACTGGGGAGGTGGGGGGGGGGGGGGGCGGGAAGTTAATGATTAGAAAGCCAGTTGCACCCTTAGCGAATACAAAGTGACACCATTGCCAGCAGAGGTCACGACCGGTCAATGCGATATAAATTCTGCAATCATGGGTGTCTGCGGACCGAGGTGGCTGAACGTCCAAACTGAACGTCCAAGGCACCGGACAGTTTTCCATCAATTCTTTTCAGTGAACGCCATTAGGTCAATATCACACTTCCGGATTTAATGGGGGACATCACGCTCTGGCGCCCCTGCCGTTCCGGCGCCTGTGTCTGTGAAAGCGAAACGGCGAGGGATCTCAATGGACACGGACACAAGGAGGTCCCAGCCACACGGACCTCGCCCAAGCACGAGACACAGGTCAACAGAGTAGCACTCGCGGCCCGCGCCTCAGGCCAGCGGGCGGGACTTTGGCCGCGGGCCGAGGTTGGCGGCCTTGACCTCTGGCCAGCGGGCGGCACTTTGGCCGCGGGCCGAGGTTGGCGGCCTTGACCTCTGGCCAGCGGGCGGAACCTTGGCCGCGGGCCGAGGTTCGTGGCCTTGGCTTCTGGCCTGCCGATCGACGTTCGCGAATAGCACCCGACAACACATGGTTTTGCATGAACGATGCCGGTGGAGTATTTGTACATACAGATTCATCAAGTGCGGCTAAGCTCAGTAGATAACACCTATATCCACGGCGTTTTTGCCTTCGGGCCATCAAAGTAGATAACTGACCGCGCATGCCAGATAACGCGGCCACCCCCAGACTACATCCCAGCCACCCCAGCCACCCTCAGATTACATCCCAGCCACCCTAGCCACCCCAGCCACCCCCAGACTACATCCCAGCCACCCCAGCCACCCCAGCTACCCCCAGACTACATCCCAGCCACACCAGCCACCCCAGCCACCCCCAGACTACATCCACGGCATTCCAGCCACCCCAGCCACCCCCAGACTACATCCACGGCCACCCCAGCCACCCCCAGACTACATCCACCGCCAGGCCGCTGTGCAGGAGGTGCTTGCGGCGGGGACCGGTTCCGTCCAATAATAACAGGTAGTGTACTGGCCCTGGATTTGTAATTTCGCTTACAGTGCAACCAGCGCGGCATTCGTTTGGGCAGTTGGCGTTCAGCCGGACCGCGCGTCAGGCTGGAGCCACGGTAGTGGTTAGTGGTTCGGGCTGAGTGGCAGCTGGATAGTGATTCAGGCTGCAGTTACATTTGGATAGTGTTTCTGGTTTGAGCGACGGCCCAGCCGTGTTGGAGACTGCTGTACCTCGGAGGCCAGCTGGTCGCCGAAGCTAGCTTTCAAGAGCCGGTAAGTCGGGCCTCCCCATGATGAACAGACCTGACCTGATCTAGAAATACTCGCAGTGACCTGACATGACCTGACACTGGCCTGGTATGGTCTGAGTTGACATGAACGGTGCCTTCCTTCATCGGTCTCGAAGAGGTCAAGGACCAGTTGCTCAAGTGCCACTGTTGGATGCTCGAGAAGAGCTAAAACTCGCAAGAGGTCGGAAAGAACTCCCGTCATCGCACCAAATCGTCGGAGAGGCTGACGGCGCTCTCCGCAAGAGCATCAACCGTCCCCCAACAGCTACATGATATCACGCTCAGTGATTGCAGCTTCCTCAGCGTGACGTCAGCACCGCTTCATCTCGAGTCCACTGACTTCGCAGTAGCCTGAGATGGCCTGCGCCTCATGAGGAGGTAGACCGCACCCTCGAACAGCAACGGCGGCCTCTTTCGCATTGGCACTAAGCCGACCGCAAGCCACCGTCGTTGGCCGGAGACGCGGACTGTGGCGGGGGTCATTCCGCACGTGTCGTGGGGTACAGCTCAGCAGAACCAGTCCTGGCGTCACCGAAGATCCACACCATGGCGTCATCAGCAGCGGACGGACCGGTCGAGCCGGCAGCTCAGACAGTGTCCGGTCATGTGGACCAGTCAGACCGGTCCACCGAGCCGGCAGCTCAGACAGTGTCCGGACATGTGGACCAACAGACCGGTCCACCGAGCCGGCAGCTCAGACAGTGTCCAGTCGTGTGGACCAGTCAGACAGGTCCACGAGCCGGCAGCTCAACAGTGTCCGGTCATGTGGACCAGTCAGACCGGTCCACCGAGCCGGCAGCTCAGACAGTGTCCGGACATGTGGACCAGACAGACCGGTCCACCGAGCCGGCAGCTCAGACAGTGTCCGGTCATGTGGACCAGTCAGACCGGTCCACCGAGCCGGCAGCTCAGACAGTGTCCGGACATGTGGGCCAGACCGTGGACCGGTCTACCGAGCCGGACGGCTATTTCGAGGAGATCCTGGAGCGGTGTTGTGGCACGGGCCGGTGGCAGGCGCTGCTGCTGGTCTTCTTCTCCATCATGTGGCTGCTCTTCCCCGCTCTGTCGCTGTCCATGGTGTTCGTCGGCGCCACGCCCGACTTCCGGTGCGCCGACGGCTTCGACGAGAGCGCGACGTTCGCTGACCTGCCGGCGAGCACGCCGCGCTGTCACGCGGCCAACTCAACGGCGGCCTGTACGCGCTGGGCGTTCGACAGGTCAGTCTACACGTCCACCGTGGTGACAGAGTGGCGGCTGGTGTGCGACAGGAAGCCGCTGCTGTCCATGCTGCAGTCGTGGCTGATGATCGGCGGCATAGCCAGCTCGGTGGTGACGGGCCAGTTGGCGGACAGGTTCGGCCGAAGGCCCGTCTTCCTGGCGAGCATGATTGCGCTGGTGGCCGCCATGTTCGCCGCCGCGTTCGCGCCGAGCTACGCGCTGTTCGCGGCGTCGCGCTTCCTGATGGGCGCCAGCATCGTCGGCATGGTCAGCAGCCAGTACGTGATGGTGATGGAGGTGGTGGGCGCACGGTGGCGCGCCGTCGCCGGCGTCGTCTCCATCTTGCCGTTTCCAGTGGGCACCACTTTGTTGGCGGTCGCCTCGTATTTCATCCGGGACGGTCAGATGCTGCGGCTGGCCTACGCCTGCCCCTTCCTCCTGCTGCTGCTCAACTTCTGGCTGATGCCCGAGTCGCCCCGCTGGCTGGTGCACCACGGCAGGTTCGACGAGGCGTACGCCGTGTTGCGCTCCGCCACCCGCTGGAACGGCAGGACGATGCCTCCCGAGCAGGAGGTGCATCAACTGATGACCACAGCACAGAGAGACATGCTGGCGCGTGAGGCGGAGCTGAAGAGCACCAGCGCTGTACAGCACCTGCTGCAGTTAGTTCGCACCCGACTGATGCGTCGCTACACGCTGGCCTTCGCCGTCGCCTGCTTCATCACGTCCGGCGCGTTCTACGGCATCTCGTTCGACGTGACCCAGCTGAGCAGCAGCCCGCACCTGGCCGGCGTGCTGTCCGGCGTGACCAGCATCCTCCTACTTCGTCTCGCCGCTGCTGGATCGGCTGGGCCGGCGGCCGTCGATGGTGCTGTTCTTCGTCGGCTCGGCCGCCTGTATGCTGCTCGTGCTGGTCAGCGCCAACGAGACGCTGGGGCTGGTGCTGGGGCTGGCGGCCAAGCTGGGCGTCGGCGCCGCGTTCGTCACGCTCGGCGTGTACATCACTGAGTGTTTTCCCACGCAGGCTCGCGGTCAGGCGTTCGGTGTGTTGCAGACGGCCACCCGGCTGGGCGGCGCCCTGTCGCCGTTCGTGGTCGACCTGGTGAGCGAGCTGCACCCGGTGGCACCGTCTGCCGTGTTCGGCGCCTTCCTGCTGGTGGCCGCCGGCGCGTGCCTCCTGCTGCCCGAGACGCTGGGCCGGCCCATGCCCGAGAGCGTCGCCGAGGTGGAGGCGGCCGCCGGCCACGGGCGGGCCTCTGGCGGTGGTGGTGGCACCGATGGAGCGATGAGAGATGGCGGCGGTGATCGCAGCCATGTTAACGCTACGTACATCGCAGAGGACGAGGCTCAGGAGAAGGGCACATGGTGCAGTGATAGCGGGCATGACGGGAGAGGGAACAAGTCTGGTGATGATGATCATAGCAGTTTTGTGCAAAGTGCGCGGGTTTAAGAATTGAGAGTGAATGACTATGTTAGGAGAAACCAGGAATGTAATCGAGTTGCGAAGTGCAAGGGAACAGAGGGGAACAAAAAAGTTGAAGTATGATAGAGGCCATAGCGGCTAGAAGAGAGGGGTTGCGTTCATAGTGTCTTCTACTATAATAGCCGCCCGGGTAGCTCAGTTGGTGGGAGCGCTGGCCTGCACTCGTCTCCCCTGCCATGGTAAAACGGAGTTCGAGTCACTTCACGCGCTCGCATTTAGCCCCCGGCTGGGAGGGTCAGTTCGTAACTGCCCGACATGGCCGGGGACGAGCTACCGGAAAGGACTGTTATTACTGTAGCGCATGGAAAGAAAATGCAAAATGTACTTACCTGAATTTTGGAACATGATGATCAGTTTTTGTATTGCTTCAATGATCGGATTGTTACATCCAGCAGAAATGTGTGGTGTAATCATGGTTTTACAATGCTGTTGGCTGTGTTGATGGGTTTAATTTCTTGTACGTGGCATGCCATCGGAAAATATAATGATTTTAACAGTAACCTGTCGGCGTTTGTGAGGCATGACGTAAACGGAAGTTATGTACGTGGTTCATCGGTACTTACGCCATGCTTGGCTCAAAGGCCGTACCATGATGCTGTGTCTGTTATTCAGTAACTGTCGTACTAATGTATTGCAATCCCACATACACCGCTTGTGACTATATTATGCCCGTCCACCAGAACAGAAAAAGAGTGTTGTGTTTGCCGCTGCATCAAAACAAATGTCAATGCTACCTGTGACAGCATCTGTTTCAACATGGGACAGCCTGGCCATGTCCGATATTTCGTAGGTGACAGGTTAGACTTTTCACCTCTGTTCATCGTAGAAACTGGAACGGTCAGAAGTCTTCGAATGTTTGCATAATCGGTTAGCTTCTAGCATGTCGCTGGTAAAAATTAGCCTACATAATGTTTCTACCGACTACAGGCACCAGAAAATCTCCTAGCATCGGCGATATCTGTTTGCCTATCCTATTGGGCTCAAAATAGACCAATTGGCGCAAATTGTCTTGTTCATTAAAAAAAAAAGCATGCAGAATGTGCTGTTTCCACGCATAACTTTCGATTTAGTCAAGAAGTTCCTAATTTAGCAATAGATGGCGGAACCTCCGATCCCAAATCTATAAATGGGTTCCAGGCATCAAGTAGCCTCAGAAGCGTTTCAACCTGAAACCCCCCACCACCAGGCCCCTTCCCCCAGCTGACGGTGAAAGGACAGCATATCACTGACCCACAACAAGTCGTAGACCACTTTAAACTACACTACGCCAGCGTATCTGGCAACAGCAACTACGACACCACTATAGTAAGCTCTCTAGATGCCCTTGTCCCCAAAGCAAATTTTAGATCTAGCAATAGATAAATCTACAATCAGTCGTTTACTATGCACGAATTACACCTTGCTCTCAGCAAGTGTGGAAACACGTCGGTTGGGCCGGACGACATCCATTACCAGTTTCTTAAACGTCTTAGCAAAAATTCCCTAACGTACCTACTAGCGGCCATAAGTGAACTGTACCAAAGCGACACCTTTCCCGCATCATAGCGGGAGAGCGTTGTCATTCCATTGCCAAAGCCGAACAAAGATCATTCCACCCCAAAGGGCTGTAGACCCATCTCACTTACTAGCTGTGCTAGCAAGTTAGTCGAACGCATGGTCAACACACGATTGAGGAAATTTCTGGAACACAACGACCTGCTCGACGAAGTTCAGTGCGGCTTCCAGCGGCAAAAATCAACTACAGACAATCTCATTAGATTAGTGCATGACATCAAAAGTGGTCTACGCATCAAACGCATAACAGTAGCTGCCTACTTAGACATCACTGCCGCATTCGACCGAGTACACAAGTCTGCACTGACACACAAACACCACAAGATAGGCCTACGCGGACACATGGCACACTTCATTCTCAACTTCCTTGGAGACAGGACCCTTAAAGTCCGATGCGGTAGTGTCACATCAAACATCACAACTAGAGCAGGGCCTGGCGCAGGGCAGCGTGCTCTCATCGAGCCTCTTAATCATCATGATCAACGACAAACTTGCTGACCACACGGACACTTCACTTCAATACTCACTTTTCACGGACGACATAGCCATTTGGACAATATCGCAATGCTTCCTTAAAGCTGAAAAAAAACATTCAAGCAGGACTAGACCACATTGCAAAGTGGTGCAAAACTTGGGGCTTCACCCTGTCCGCAGAAAAATCGGCCACCGTCACATATAGTCGTCTCCGCCCAACACCCACAACTCTACTTAAAATCGATGGCAAAGCCATCGAACAGGTGAAATGCTTCAAGTTCTTAAGAGTACATTTAGACGAAAAACTCAGTTTCAACACCCACATCACCTACATATCGAAGCGATGCGCGAAGCGCGTCAACATACTACGTGCACTTGCAGGCACAGACTGGGGCGGAGGCAGGAAAACACTACTGCGACTGTACACATAAATCATACGACCCATCCTAGAATACAACAGCATCATCTTTGCCACCATTTCAGAAAGCCAGAGCCGAAATTTAGAAATCATCCAAAACAGCTACATCAGAGCAGCCACAGATGCCCTCAGCACCACACCGATAGCCAGTCTTCTAGTGGACTCAAACACACCCCCACTCCATGTCCGGAGGACACAACAGCTGTGCCGCAACCACATCAAAATCAAATCATTACAAATCATCCAGCACAGCGCTGCTTTACGCCTGACAGATACGACAAGAGCCGATTTGCGCGCAAACTTCCACCAGCATTGCATTCAAATTTAGCATTCAAATTTCCACGGCTCTCTCGGATCTAAACTTCGAAATGCCATCCATTGCAACTCGACCGCCCACTAGGCCATTCTGGACTTTCAGTCAACCAAAGGTGGAGTACTTGCTCTCGGAGAAGAAAACCACTATCACATCGGCGGAAATTCTTGGCCTCTTCCACAAGTTCGCCGATGACAACAAACACAAATCACTCGTATTCACGGATGGGTCGAAACACGAGGCAAAGGTAGGCATCGGCATCACTGGACCAGGTTTCAGACTTTCCAAGCGTCTACCGGATAACTTCTCCATCTACTCCGCTGAAGGAATGGCTATTCTGGCCGCTATCACCATTCTCATGAGACGTAAAGCTAGAAACGTAGTAATTTGCTCAGACTCTAAATCCGTCCTCCAGTCAATTAGCAACACCCACGACTGTCCACATCACTTCATTGATAGAATCCAACAACTCGTGGCCCATAACGTAAACATGAACTTTTCCTTCCTCTGGATTCCGGGCCACGCCAACATCCCAGGTAACGAAGAAGCAGACCGGCTCGCAAAGCAAGCCTTAGCATTATAGGGTAGTTTTTCCCTGGTCGTGGGAAATCTAGGGATAGACCAATCGCTTCCGCTTTGAATACCCCAGAACAGTAGGTGGACAGCTCACTCGTTAAAACTCCGTGATGAGTGACTTCCCGGGCTGGATGCTTCCTCGGCCCGCCAACTACGTTGAGTCGCGACAGGCGAACGCCAGTCCGCTCCGAAATCGCAAAGACGTGATGGTTCTACCTCGTAGTCCGAGTCTAGGTCGAGTCTCCAGTCGAGTCTCGAGCCCCGTTTATTTTCATTTGCACTCATATATACACACACGAGTCCGCCCACGTAAATACATTGACGGCGTACAACCCGCACTGCTATTGGCCGGTTCTACATAACACGCCAACCCGCAAGTGAACCGGGCCGTGATTGGCCCGACACGCCAGCGGCCATTGCCCTCGCTGGATGTTGCTGACTGTTGATTCGCCGCAGGTCATGGGTTCAGTTCTAATGCACTTCTCGCACGCTGAGATTGCAGTTTTGCACGGCAGCGTGGCTGCTCGGTCGCGTGGCAACCAGCGATGACTCGTGAACGTACCCGACTGGTGGCGCCAGTTGCCTTGTGGTATGCGAACTCACCGACACGAGCTCCGGTTCTTATCAGTTATAACCTCGTAAGGTGATCTCATCGCGGTGGCTAATAATCGAACAATGCGAGCGGCACTTGGCCTTATCTGTGATAGATCGGGTGGGCCGCATGCCTGACGCTCTTCTTGTGACAGGTGTGTGGGTGCCTCATGCGGCTCCATCGCGGTGACACATACAGTACATTCCAGAGGCTGGCTCGTTCGTATTAACTTTAACTTCGTTACAGCATTGAACACATACCCTAGCGTGGAATATTCGGTAGATGATTGCAAAGTACTCCTACAACGCCACATTCGCCAACATCAACAGAACACATGGACACAACACAACTCAACACAACACAAATCCAACCACACCCACGCAATGAAGCCAACAACCCCTATCGCTTCCATCGCTTCTCGGTGACAAGCACCCAGAACTCTCGTAGACTAACACCCGTAGGAAACACATAAATAGCCGTCCCCGCTGGCGTCGGACGTACATGAGCCGATTTGCTTCTCAATTAGAAATAAATGGCTACCTAGCGGTGCCGTCGGACGTAGATGAGCCGACTTACTTTAGGAAAACATAAACAAAAATAAGAATAAAAATTAGCATAACGTAAAGCGACTACCCAGAGGAGCCATCGGACGTAGATGAGCCGATCTTCCGAGCAACTCATAACGTAAACGGCTACCTAGAGGTACAGCGGGCGTAGAAGAGCCGAATTGCAAAACACCGTACTAACCCAACTGACAACCCTGCATGGCATGCTTAGACTAACCCGCTACTAACAACTAACACGCGGCGGCCGGCGTGATAGGCGGTGTGAACAATTACCTCCCTGTTCGCACGGTAAAGATCCCTCGGTGCTCTTCGATAAGAGTAGGCTAAAGCCGGCACCCTGGCAAAATCAACTTCTCGCCACTCTCAAAACATCCCCACCCCCACCCAAACTACGAATTATATTGTGGAGGAGTGAAGTAAAACTAAACTATTTAGACATCAGGGAGCTGTCCCCAACCCAGACCCTCGCCTTCAACACCTAAAATATCACGCAAACTAACGTAAAATTCCTTAACGTAAATGTCCACTTGCCTGCACCTTGATCACAAACGCTCGCTTTATAGAGAGACATGCAACGTACTCGCTTTAAAGGCGGCACAAATGACCTTTATGGTCCGGCACGCATAAAAAATCATTCTCCCTCCCCCTGCTCTCTCTCGCACTCTGGCAGTCTCACATTCTCGTTCTGGTTCTCGCTCTCGCCGCCCGATATACGTATCGCCAAGTTACGAATCTTTGGAGCTCGCCATACGGACACGTCATAAGAAACGCAGCCACTCAAGCCGCTACAGCCCTACGGATCCTCTGGGCAGCGACCGTCGACGCTTGACGTGCATCGTGCCATTACAGAACCTCAATAATGCCTGAAAGCCTCATGTCAAAAGGTAAAAAATGACAGGGCTAGATATCTATAAAAGTAATCAAGTATGGCATCATAAGGCAGCTGATTTTATGCCTGTTTATTTGAGACCATTGGGAATTAATTCGCTAATGTAGGACATCTGATATACAAATGTAAGGAATACAATGCGATAATTCCAGACATAAATCCTGGAGTTGAGAGCAAAAATGACAGGGTTAGATATCTGTAAAAGTAGTTGAGTATGGCACCAGAAGGCAGCTGATTTTATGCCGGCATATTTGAGACCATTGGAAATTAATTTGCTAATGTAGAACATCTGATATACAATTTGAAGTAATATAATGTGATGATTCGAGACACAAACGCTGGAATTGAGTAAAAAATGACAGGGTTAGATATGTATAAAAGTAGTCGAGTATGACATCAGATGGCAGCTGGTGGTGATGCCGGTTTTTTGAGACCATTGGAAATTAATTCGGTAATTTAGAACATCTGATATACAATTTAAAGTAATACAATGTCATAATTTGGACACAAATTCTGGAATTGGGTGCAAAAGTGACAGGGAGTTATCTGTAAATATGCTTGTAAAATAACCTTCATGGAAGTTATTCAAGATGATATAAACATGTAGCACATTCGATTTTCGTTTAGTTAAGAACATTGGAAATTGTCAGCACATCACACAGAAGATGTACGACGCGTTTTTATCACAAGATGTTGAGTGGCCAATTGCTTCCATTTCACTTTAAGGACAAAGTGACAGGGTGAGATGATTTGATAATATAACGAACTGCACATGATAAGAGAGCTTGTTTCAATGTTCTTCAACTTTGACCATTGGAAACCATCTGCACCTTCTAGAAACCAGAATATAGCATTAATCAGAGCAAGCCCACTCTGGTGGTGTTCCTTCACAAACCCACCACTAGAGCGGTGCCACTGGTATTATTCCGCTCATGACGACTAACGGTTAGTGCAGACATGAGTTACAAGAAACACCAGTAATAGAAATATAGCAAAATTTCGTTCACATATCCGACACATCAGCTGGAAAAATTAAACCAAAGATTTCTTTACAAAATCATCATCACCAAAATGTTCTACATTTTTATCGCTAGATACCTGAAATACTTTGTCTTGGGCCAAACGACTCGAGAGGTTGAACGGACCATCACTTTCTTCAATGGGGTATCCTATCCTCAACCATGACACCAATTAACTACGCTTCCCTAGTATTCGACCAATCACATTTTATAATGACCTACTGTAGATATGTGGTTTCCCCTGACTGTAGATATGTGGTTTCCCCGCTAGCACAACACAAAGTGATATCCCCAAATATCTTGTAATCGGAGGCGGATACAGGGGTGGGGAGCAGTGGAGGCATGTATCCACCCCGCATGGAAAGGTGGCCCCCCCCTCAGGAAGTCTCGAGTGCACCCGCCCACCTTCCGCTCCAGGGATTTATCAGCCAAAGGCTCACCTCTCGGAAGAAAAGGCGGCCCCTGAGACGAACAGGCGCCACCTCGGCCTGCTTGAGTGCACCCCTCCCCGTTCAACGATTTTCTGCCGAATGCGTCGTTCCGAGGACTTTCGCAGTGGTGGCCCTCCGACGAAATAGTGCTACTGCAGACAAGTGCCTCCATCCACTGACAATTTATGGATCCATCCCTGCTACCATTTTCCATGTATGCATGCAATTATGATAAGTATCTTCATTTGCACAAAACATCCATTTATCACAGTGGGAGCTGCTAATGTTTTCGACAAGATTGTGCTACCTAGTCATTGCGTTATCAGGTCCATCTGCTACCCTCCATGGAAGGTAAGAGGTACGTTTTTTGCACTTCTAGGTGCAAACAAAGTCATACAGGTTGTGTGACGGCGCAAGTGTGTGAGCGAAACCGACGCAGTCGTGTGCAGCGGCGAGATTGACGCTGTGGCGACATTCGCGTGACCGCGGCGTTTGTAAGTGAGAAATGGCGCGATCAGAGAGAGGAGAGAGGGCGTTGGCTCTAGTTCACCGGTCCCTGCGCTCGGAGGAACATGTCTCCAGAAAAGTGTCTGAAATAATCGTGTGCTTTGAATGGCACTAGACTCATACGGATCAGAAAGATAGGAGGACCAAGGAGTGTTATTGAACAGCCTTACAGCCGCCAAAGATTAGTAATCAGCTTTGTATTATTTTAACATAGCTGTGAGGAAACGAATAATGCCTTACCTGGATTGTTAATGTTTGCATTATTCACGTATTAGGTAGGTATTGGCTTACCGATGTGGTCAAGGTGGGTCGCAACGTGTTCGGTGAGCAATGTGCCATTATAGAATTGGACCAGAAACGAGCCATTACTATATGTTTTTGCAGGTTTTACGTAAAATATACGGCATATCCAATACCATCCTTTCTTCTATCAGAACCAGCATGGAAACCAAACTGGCCGTTACAGGTTGGCTTACCTAAATTATAGGTTAAAATCTTCGTTTGCAAGATTAAAAAATATTTGCATGCTTTGTTACCTTGGTAGCCACACATAATTACAAAAATCCATTTCGGTGCCTTTGTGTATTTTACATATTTATATTATTTGCATTCACCCTAAATTATATTATGCTACAAGTTGTATTCAAAGTTGCGAACTTCGTTCACAATGTGCATTACATCTGGAGGAAAACTGGGAACCTAGTTGGTTTTCTAGTCAGCGAGTTAAACACAGTGCAACAAGGTTCTCCTCGTATACGTTTCTTGGAAGAAACGTCAGGATGAAAGAAAGTGGAATACTTGCTTCAGAAATTTCTACATTTGGGACATGTTTAAAGTCATTTTCATTACAAAAAAATGTCTGCTAAGCATGGCACTGTTATCACTAGGCGAAAGCTATGAAAGCTTGAGAAAGCTTAGCGAAAAAGCTTAGCGAAAGCTGAACGAAAGTTTAGCGAAAGCTTAGCGAAAGCTTAGCGAAAGCTTAGCGAAAGCTTAGCGAAAGCTTAGCGAAAGCTTAGCGAAAGCTTAGCGAAAGCTTAGCTGTATTAGCTTGAAAGTTTAGCGAAAAGTTTAGCGAAAGCTTAGCGAAAGCTTAGCGAAAGCTTAGCGAAAAGTTTAGCGAAAAAGCTTAGCGAAAGCTTAGCGAAAGAGCGAAAGCTTAGCGAAAGCTTAGGAAAGCTTAGGTTAGCTGAAAGCTTAGCGAAAGCTTAACGAAAGCTTAGCGAAAGCTTAG